>JAQZBX010002730.1:0-69757 GCA_029593785.1 Cabassous unicinctus | reverse complement strand
TTTTTTTTTTTTTTTTTTTTTGAGGTACAGCAGCTGGGAATTGAACCCCCCGGGACTTCGTATGTGGGAAGCCAGCACTCAACCACTGAGCCACATTGGCTCCCCTGAGTTGTTTTTTTCGTTTGTTTTGCTTATTGTTTGTTTTTGTTTTTTTTAGGAGGCATTGGGAACCTAACCCAGGACCTCCCATGTGGGAAACAGGCGCTCAACCACTTGAGCCACATCCGCTCCCCCGTAACTCTTTTATATGAACAAATAGTCAGTATTCATATTTCCCTGAATGCCTCATAAATGTTTTGTTTGTTTACAATGTGTTTGAGTCAGGATTAAAATAAGGTCCATGCGTTACAATTGATTGATATGTGTCTCAAGTCTCTATAAGGTTTCCTCTCTCCTTCTTTCTCTTCCTTGCAATTTATATGTTGAAGAAGCTAGGTTGTCCTATGAAGTTTCTCGTGGTGTCATTTAACATATTCCTCTGTATTAGTATTTTTTTTTTAAGATTTATTTATTCCGCCCCTCCCCCCCATTGTTTTGTGTTCACTGTCTGCTCTCTGTGTGTTCTTCTGTGTCTGCTTGTCTTCTCTTTCGGCGGCAGCGGGAACCGATCCTGGAACCTTCCGGAGTGGGAGAGAGGCACTCAATCTCTTGCACCACCTTAGCTCCCTGGTCTGCTGCGTCTCTTATTGTCTTTCCTCTGTGTCTCTTTTTGTTGCGTCATCTTGCTGTGCCAGCCTTCCGCGCGGGCCAGCACTCCATGCGGGCCAGCACTCTCCACAGGTCAGCACTCCTGCACGGGCCAGCATTCCATGTGGGCCAGCACGCCAAGTGGGCCAGCTCACCATGTGGGCCAGCTTGCCTTTCACCAGGAGGCCCCGGGAATCGAACCCTGGACTTCCTATATGATAGATGGGAGCCCAATTGCTTGAGCCACATCTGTTTCCCTGTATTAGTATTTAGTTATGGAAGCCTGATCAGATTCTTCTCCTTCTCTCCTTCTTTCCCCTCCTCTCCCCCACCTCCTTCCTCTCCTTCCCTATGTGCCCCCTCCTTCATCTTCTTCACAAGAATTCTTCATAGGTGGTATGTACGCTTTCAGGATACTCTTAATATCTGGCTGTCTTTTTGTATGTTAGCAGCCATTAAAAACCATTGTCTAGATCCTTTAATTCATTAAGAGTTTATAAATTGTGGCCTAAGATGATCTTAAAGAAATTCACATGAAATCTTTCTACCCTGTTGCCTTGGCTAGAATGAACGGTAGGAGCAGTGAGAATACGTCCCCTTCTGAGAGGAGTTTTATTTTAATGGGATATCTGTGGTGGCTTTTGACCCTTCAGAGAGAAGCTGACCATTAGGGGCTCTGATTCATCTAGCACACACCATCAACCTCAAGGACAAGGCACAGGTGTCCCACAGGGTTCCTATTCTGGCTGGAGATCTGCCCATCCTTGGCTCCAGCCCAGAGGTGTTGGTGAAACCCACTGGGACTTCCTTCCCTTCCTTCCCAGATGACCCCAGACCTTTCCTCATTCCCCTCTCACTCTCACTGGATCCCATAATTCTGGTTTTCATCTCTACAGGGCAGACCAAGTCTTTGAAGAAGACTGAAGACTTGCTGGCAATGGTGAAAAAGCTGCAGAAAGGTTATGTGTCTCTTGTGTCTAAGGCTTAACCTGGGGTTTGGAGTCAGGCAGATGTGATTCAAACCAAGACCCCACAGCTCACAATCTTGAGAAATTATCCCATTACACTTTCTCCCTCTTGTGCAATTTAATTATTTAAACCAAAAATATGGCCCACAGTTCAAAATTCAAGAAGTATGAGGAGATAGAAAACCCATCCCCCCAACACACACACATACTAGCAACTCATTTCCCTGGCCCATAGGCCATCAGCAATCATTTAAAATTATGTATCTTTCCAAAGAGTGTTTTCATAGTGTTGTGGCTGTGTACTCCAGCATGCCTTAGGGGTTGGCAATGAGACCCAGCAAGAGTTAGGCAGCTTATTCTTGCCTGGGACACTGTTCTGCCAATCTTGAAGCAAGAGATGGACCAGAAGAAAGATTTTTTATCAGAGAACTGAAACTGGGACCTTGAGAAGTTAGAAGTGACTCCCTAAGGAGAAAGTGATCTCCCTGTCACTGGGGAACTTACATGCTGCCACCCACAACATGAAGGCAGCGCTTTCCCCATTTTTTCAAATGAAGCCAATGCCGGAATCCAGATAAATAGAAGTGATGACCAACCCCACTGGGCTGTTAATGGTGGACAGGCCCCCACCACACTCAGAATTAAATCTAGAAGTCTCCACCATGGCCCAGGAGGTCTCCCATGAGCTGCTGCCCCCACTTCACGCCCACCACTCTCCACTTGCTCACTAGACTGAACATACCAGCTCCCTCACTGTTACTTTGGACACATACCTCCCTCCCTCCCACTGCAGGGGCTTGGCACTTGCTGTTCCCTCTGCCTAAAATGGTTCCTCCTCAGCACACCCCTTTCCCCTCAGAACTTCAGGGCTTGGTCCCTTCACTTCTTTCAGGACCTTTACATATCTCAAGATGCATCTCTGTCCTTTCACTCTTCAATCCCTTGCTTCACTTAATTTATCTTCCCAGCAGTTACTATCACCCGACTTGATATCATATATCTTTATTCAGTGTCCATCTCCCTCATCCAGAATGCAAGCCCTGCAACAGCCTATCACAGAGACCAGCATACAGCAGGTGCTCAATAAAATACGTGTTGATTGATAGCAGTAAAGACAGTGCCAGCACTCACCCCTCCTTCATGTGCCTGGGACAGCCAGGCGTCTGTCTTCTCTGGCTCCATCTTTCTTTCCTTCTGTAGAGGGAAGCCTGGAGCCACAGATAGAGGACCTGATTAACCGGATTAACGAACTTCAGCAAGGTAAAATCAGGACCTTGGCTGACCAGCTGAGGCCAATAGGAAAGGTCCAGACTTTGAAAGCCTCCATTTCCTCATCTGTAAAATCTAGGCACCCCTTCCCCCCTGCCCCCAAGATTGTTTGAAGATAAATGTGAAATGCCACAGTCTGAGAAGACAGTAAGGCTGCACTGACAAATGTCTTCCCTTCTTTGGCCCAGCAAAAAAGAAAGCCAGCGAGGAACTGGGAGAGGCCCAAGCTCTCTGTGAGGCCCTGAATAGGGAAATAGACTCATGTAAGTGTGGCTGCAAGGACACAGAGATCTCATGATGTTCCATCCTCCATGCCCTCACCTTACCCCTGTGCTCCAGAACACAAGGCCCTTGCTCCCTCCTCCTGCTGACCCTGCACACATGCCCACCTCAGGGCCTTTGCACAGGCTGTTCCTTCCACCTGCAATGCTCAGTCCATGTAATCCAAATGGTTTCTTGCTATCACATGTCTTCTTTTAGCTTATAGCTAAACTTCACCCTGGCAGGCTTCTCAGCACAGAGAGGGGAGAAGCTGGATCAGGATGCTACCTAGTGGGAGTTGGGTGGGGGGTAATAAGAAGACATCCACCTCCCCTGGAGCTGTACCATACCTTCTGTGTGACCTTGGGCAGGCCCCTTTCATGAAGGTGGAGTTGGGGCACAGGATGTGGCCTGTGAGGGGCTGAAAGTATCACTGTGTTTTCCAGTGAATGGAGAGAAAGTGCACCTAGAGGAGGTCCTGAGCAAAAAGCAAGGTATTTATAAGCTTCTCTGTCTTCTTGATTCTACCCTCCACCCCTAAAAGCTCACACTGTCCAGAGCAGCCAGAGGGATCCCACTGAAACTTGAGCCAGGATGCTTTCCTCTCTGCTCAGATCTCTCCTTTGGCTGCCACCTCACTTGGAGTATACACCATAGTCCTCTCAGTCCCCGACAATGCCTGACTTGATCTGGGCCTCATTACCTCCGCTTAACCCTAACTCCCCAAGAGCTCTCACAGGGTGTCTTGGTTCCTCTCCCTGCAGAGACGCTGAGGATCCTCCAGCTGCACTGCCAAGAGAAGGAAAGTGAGGCTCAGAGGTAAGGGGTCCTGCCCCAGCTCTTCCACTCCTCATTTTCCCAGCCTGAAGGAGGTAGAGAAAGCTAGGGAAGTATATCTTGAACACACATTTCCTCTTTTAACCTTTCTGTAGAATAGAGCAGCTAGACAAGAGACTTCCCCACTCAGCTCCATTAGGTGGTGGTGTTTAGGTTAACTTACTCAATTAATCATCTGTTGTCATCCATGGCTAGTTTACTTATCAAATAATTTCCTTCCATTGATGTTATTCTAAATCTTTGCCTGCAGGTCATCCAACTCCTCCACCATCCATTTGTTTTGTCTATCGGTCTGCTCATTTAGGCCTACAGTCATTCAACTGCCCATTCATTCTTCTTTCCACTTACCCACACACCCACTCACTCATTCATTTACCCATCCATCAACACATCTACCCTGTACATCTATTCAAGCAGCCATTCCTTCATGCATCTATCCAAACATCCATCCTTCATATCGCTTCTCCAACCATCCAACTATCCGCTGCTATCCAACCATTCATTCATTCTCTCTTCATCCTTCCATTCATCTAGCCATCCATTTGTTCACCCAAACATCCATCCAGACACCTCCTTCTAACAGTTCTTCCTTTATTTCTCCATTCAGCCATCACCTCTCCAGCCACCCAATTAGTCATCTATCCATCTGTTTCTCCTTCCTCTGAACATTAACTTAGCACATGCCTGTGACTTAAAGCCTCATCCTCTGGTACACCATGATTTTAACCATATGGGGAAACCTGATGATAGGTTGTGTGTATGCTAACCATGCCACACATGCTGTCTGTTGAGTAATTTATGTTCATTTATCTACCTAATCCTCACAATGATATTTGTAAGAGTTAAGGGCAAACATCATTCTCCCACCACCACTACCATTTTTTTTTTCTATTTTTTTTATTTTTGTCACCACCACCATTTTACAGATGAGAAAACTGAGACCCAGAGAGGTTAAGTAACTCTTCCAGGGTCACATTGGAGTAGCATCCAGGCTTCAAGCCAGCACTTTAGATTATATGACATTAAACCACTGCATCCCTCACAATGGTTTCTTTCTTTTTATTTTGTACATTTAATAATTGAAAATATAAACAATTGAAAAAGAAAGTTGAATAAAACATACATTTCTCAATTAAGTGTACTGGATAAATATAATTTTTTTTGAATCATACAATATGTTACACAATATATTTGGTTCATATTAACAGTCATACAGTATTTGTCCTTTTTTGTCTGGCTTGCTTTGCTCAAAATAATGTCCCCCAGGTTCATCCATGTTGTCATATGCTTTATGACTTCATTTCTTCTTATAGCTGCATAATATTCCATCGTGTGAATACACCACAGTTTGTTTATCCATTCATCTGTTGATGGACACCTGGGTTGTTTCCAACTTTTGGCAATTGTGAATAATGTTCACAACAATGTGAACATTGTTGTGCAGATGTCTGTTCATGTCACTACTCTCAGTTCTTCTATACCCAGTAGTGGTATTGCAGGGTCACATGGCAAGTCTATATTCAATTTCTTTAGGAAATGCCAAACAGTCCTCCATAGTGGCTGTACCTGCATTCCCACCAACAGCAAATAAGTGTTCTTATTTCTCCATATCCTCTCCAACACTTGTAGTTCTCTGTCTTGTTAATAGTGGCCATTCTGATAGGTGTGAAATGATATCTCATTGTAGTTTTGATTTACATTTTCCTAATCATGAATGATGTTGAGCATTTCTTTATGTGTTTTTTTTTTTTTGCCATTGTTTTTCTTCTTTGGACAAATGTCTATTCAAGTCTTTTGCCCATTTTTTAATTGGGTCATTTGTCTTTTTATTGTTGAGTTGTAACATCTCTTTATATATCCTGGATGTTAAACCCTTATCAGATATGTGATTTCCAAATATTTTCTCCCATTGAGTTGGCTGCCTTTTCACCCTTTTAACAAAGTCCTGTGCGGTCCAAAAATGTTTAATGTTGAAGAAGTCCCATTTATCATTTTGTTGTTGTTGCATGTGCTTTGGGTATAAGGTCCAAGAAACCACCACCTACCACAAGGTATTTTTCTTTTTTTTTTTTTTGAAGATTTATTTATCCCCCCTCCCCCATTGTTTTACACTCACTGTCTGCGCTCAGTGTGTTCTTCTGTGTCTGCTTGTCTTTTCTTTAGGCGGCAGCGGGAACTGATCCCAGAACCTTCCGGAGTGGGAAAGAGGCACTCAATCTCTTGTGACACCTCAGCTCCCTGGTCTGTTGTGTCTCTTATTGTCTCTCCTCTGTTTCTCTTTTTGTTGTGTCATCTTGCTGCACCAGCATTCCACACGGGCCAGCTTGCCTTTCATTAGGAGGCCCCGGAAATCGAACCCTGGACCTCCTATATGGTAGACGGGAGCCCAATCGCTTGAGCCACATCTGTTTCCCTACTACAAGGTCTTGAAAATGTTTCCCTACATTTTCTTCTAGTAGTTTTATGGTCCTGTCTTTTCTATTTAGGTCTTTGATCCATTTTGAGTTGATTCTTGTATATGGAGTGAGATAGGGGTCCTCTTTCATTCTTTTGGTTATAGATACTCAGTTGTCCCAACACCAGTTGTTGAAGAGACTGTTTTGTCCCATTAACATCAACTTGCTAGGTTTGTCAAAAACCAGTAGATCATAGAGGTAAGGGTTTATTTCTGGACTCTAAATTCTATTCCACTGATCGATGTGTCTATCTTTATGCCAGTACCATGCTGTTTTGACCACTGTAGCTTTGTAATATGTTTCAAGGTCAGGCAGTGAAATTCCTCCCACATCGCTCTTCTTTTTTAGAATGCTTTCGGCTATTCGGGTGCACTTACCCTTCCCAGTGAAATTGGTAATTGTCTTCTCTAATTCTGTAAAGTAAGCTGTTGGGATTTTGATTGGTATTGCGTTGAAGCTATAAATCAGTTTGGGTAAGATTGACATCTTCATGATATTTATTCTTCCAAGCCATGAACACGGAATGTATTTCCATTTGTTTAGGTCTCTTAATTTCTTTTAGCATTGTTCTGTAGTTTTCTGCATATAGGTCTTGTACTTCTTTGGTTAAATTAACGCCTAGGTATTTGAGTCTTTTTGTTGCTATTGAAAATGGAATTTCCCCTGATTTCCTCCTCAAATTGTTCAATACTAGTGTACAAAAACATTACTGATTTTTGCATGTTGATCTTGTATCCTACCACTTTGCTGAACTCATTTATTAGTAGCTCAAGTAGCTTTGTCATGGGTACTTCAGAATTTTCTAGGTAAAGGATCATGTCATCTGCAAACAGTGAGTTTTACTTCCTCTTTTCCTATTTGGATGCCTTTAATTTTTTTTCTTGTCTAACTGCTCTAGCTAGAACTTCTAGTACAATACTGAATAACAATGGTGACAGTGGGCATCCTTGTCTTGTTCCCAATCTTAGAGGGAAAGCTTTCAACCTTTCCCCATTGAGTATGATGTTAGCTGTGGGTTTTTCATATACGCCTTTCATCATATTGAGGAATTTTCCTTCTATTCCTATCTTTTGAATTGTTTTTATCAAAAAAGATTTTGATAAAATAAAAAATTTTGGATTTTGTTGAATGCCTTTTCTGTGTCGATTGAGCTGATCATGTGTTGTTTTTTTCCTTCAATTTGTTAATGCGGTGTTTTATGTTGATTGATTTTCTTATGTTGAGCCAGCCTTGCATACCAGGAATAAATCCCACTTGGTCGTGGTGTATAAATCTTTTGATATGCTGTTGGATTCAATTTGCAAGTATTTGGTTGAGAATTTTTGCATCTATGTTCATTAAAGAGATTGGTATTAAATTTCCTTTTCTTGTAGAATCTTTATCTGGCTTTGGTATTAGGGTGATGTTGGCTTCATAAAATATGTTGGGTAATTTTCCTTCCTCTTCAATGTTTTGGAAGAGTTTAAACAGGATTGGTGTTAATGCTTTTCTAAATGCTTGGTAGAATTCACCTGTGAAGCCATCTGGTCCTGGACTTTGCTGGGAGATTTTTGATGACAGATTCAATCTCTTTAAATGTGATTGGTTTGTTAAGTTCTTGTATTTCTTGTAGCATCAGTGTAGGTTGTTTGTGTGTTTCTAGGAATTTCTCCCATTTCCCCTAGGTTATCTAGTTTGTTGGCCTACAGTTCTCAAAATATCCTCTTATGATTCCTTTTATTTCTGTGGCGTAAGTCGTAACTTTCCCCCCTTTCATTTCTGATTGTATTTATTTGTATTTTCTCTCTTTTTCTCTTTGTAGTCTAGCTAGGAGTTTGTCAATTTTATTGATCTTCTCAAAGAACCAGCTTTTGGTTTTGTTAATTTTCTCTATTTTGGTTCTTAATTTCATTTATTTCTATTCTAATCTTTATCATTTCTTTCCTTCTGCTTGCTTTGGGGATTGGTTTGGTGTTCTTTTTCTAGTTTCTCTAGTTGTTCAGTTAAATCTTTGAGTTTAGCTTTTTCTTGTTTTTTAATATAGGCATTTAGGGCTACAAATTTCTCTCTCCAGACTGCCTTGGCTGTATGCCATAAGTTTTGATAAGTTGTGTTCTTGTTTTCATTGTCTCGTATCTTTACTGATTTCACTTGCAATTTCTTCTTTGACTCACTGATTATTTAGGAATGTGTTGTTCAGCCTCCACACATTTGTGAATTTACTTTTTTCCTGTCTAGTATTGATTTCCAGTTTCATTCCATTATGATCTGAGAAGGTGCTTTGTATTATTTTTATATTAATTGAGTGCTGCATTGTGAACTAGCATGTGGTCTATCCTGGAGAAAGATGAATGGGCACTTGAGAAGAATATATAACCCGCTGAGTTTGGATGCAGTGTTCTGTATATAACTGTTAGGTCTAACTCGTTTGTCATATCGTTCAAGTTCTCTGTTTCCTTGTTGATCTGTCTAGTTGTTCTATTTAATGATGTGAGTGGGGTTTGAAGTCTCCAATGATTATTGTAGAGATGTCTATTTTTCCCTTCAGTTTTGCCAGAGTTTGTCTCATGTATTTTGCGGCACCCTGGTTGGATGCATAAATATTTATGACTGTGCTATCTTCCTGGTGGATCATCCCTTTTATTAATATATAATGGCCTTCTGTATCTCTTGTAACTTTTTTGCATTTAAAGTCTGTTTTGTCTGATATTAGTATAGATACCCCTGCTCTTGTTTGGTTACTATTTGCGTGGAGTATCTTTTTCCAACCTTTCACTTTCAGCCAGTTTGTATCCCTGGGTCTAAGGTGAGTTTCTTGTAAGCAGCATATGGATGGCTCATGTTTTTCTTTATCCATTCTGTCAGCCTGTATCATTTGATTGGGGAGTTTAATCCATTCATATTCAATGATATTACTGGAAATGCATTATTTACTTCCACCATTTTATTCTTTGCTTTTCATATGTCATATCATATTTTTGTCTTCTTACTCTTTTGGTTATCCTTTCTGCTATTCTTTCTTCTATACTCTCTTCCAGGCCCCTCTCTCCTGTCTTTTTCTTTCAGGTTCTAAGGCTTCCTTTAATATTTCCTGCAGAGGTGGATTCTTTTTTGCAAACTCTCTTAGTTTCTGTTTGTTTGAGACTATTTTATACTCACTTCATATTTGAAGGACAGTTTTGCTGAATAAAGAATTCTTGGCTGGCAGTTTTTCTCTTTCAGTATCCTAGTTGTATCATACCAGTGTCTTCTTCACCTTCATGGTTTCTCAAGAGAAATCCACACTAAGTCTTAAGGGGTGTCCCTTGTATATGATGGTTTGCTTCGCTCTTGCTGCTCTGAGAATTTTCTCTTTATCTTTGACATTTGACATTCTGAGTAGTATGTGTCTTGGAGTAGGCCTATTTGGATTTATTCTGATTGGGGTACAGTGCACTTCTTGGACATGTAAATTCATTTCTTTCGTGAGAATTGGGAAGTTTCCAGCTATTATTTCCTCAAATACTCTTTCTGCCCCCTTTTCTCTTCTCTTTTTCTGGAACTCCCATGACACACATGTTGTTGTGTTTCATGTTATCATTCAACTCTCTGAGCCCCTGTTCATTTTTTTCCCATTCTTTTCTCTCTCTGTTCTTTTCTCTCCAATTTTAGCTGTTTTGTCTTCGGTATCACTTATTCTTTATCATTTTGAGTCTGCTGTTGTATGCCTCAAATGTGGTTTTGATCTCACATATTGTGTCTTTCAATCCCATGAGCGCTTTAACTTTTCTGTTTAGGATTTCAAATTTTTCTTTGCACTTGCTCATTGTCTTCTTGATTTCATTTCTCTTTAGCCATATTGTCTTTCAACTCATTAATTTGATTTTGGAAATTTGTGTGCATCTTGCTAATTAGTTCTCTCAAATCCTGTGCCTTTTCTGGGGCTTTGATATATTCCCTTTTTTGGGCCATGTCTTCTGTTTTCTTAGTATGGCTTGTAATTTTTTGCTGATGTCTAGGCATCTGATTAGGATGTGGTTTACTCAGATGCTCAATTTCTTTTTCTTTTGTAGGGATTTAGTGGCAAGAAGCTGTGTGGTACCCACTGCTCTTTGATTCTTTGCTTGACCTGGATTGATTGTTAGGATGGTGCCTGCTAGTTGCTCAAAACTGGGCTCTGGACCCAATAATTGGTTGTAGACCCACTTCCTAAGGCCTTCAAGAGGGAGGCTATAGAGGTGGGAAAAAGTCTCTCTTACTTATTTTTAATTTTCTTGCGTGCACTTCCTCGATCTGCCAGCAGATGGTGGTCTCTGGCAGCTCTCAGTTCAATGCCTGGTTGGGGTATATTTGTTGCAACAGAGACTGGATCAATGTGATAGAGCTTCCTGCCTGGAGGCTAAGAGCCTTGTAATTCAAACTTTCTCAGAGACAGTTCTCCAGCCTTCTCTGGCAGTCCCCTCCCCTTTCCTGGGTAGGAAACACCTCCAGGCCCCTCAGAGTCCTCAACAATCAGTTCGGGTTAGTAAAGAAGCAGATTGGGAGGGTTATATATCTTTAGCCCCTTGAGAGCTCCCAAGGCAAACAATGATGAGGTCCCACCCAGCCTGGAAGGGCTCCTGAGACACAGCAGACCAAATTTGTGAGTCAAAAGTTGAGTCAGCCTTAAGCGGTGTCCCTCCCTCTCCCCTTTCCCGGGGAGGTGCATTCTCAACAATTAGTCTGGGCTAAAAGAGTGAGTGATGGTGAGGGTGGTACTGGAAGCTAGAAGAGTGAGTGATGGGATTTCTCCAGTCCTGTATCGGCTCCCAGGGCAAACAAAGGTGTGGTCCCACCGGGCCTGGGAGGGCTGGTGGGACACAACATACCAAATCTGTGGGTAAGAAGCTGAGTCAGCCTTAGGGTGTGTCCTTCTCTCTCCTCTTTCCTGGGGTGGTGAATCCTTGGAGCTCCCTTTATCTATAGCCGCAGGCCCAGAGGCCCAAGAATTCTAAAGAGTCTTTAGTGTGGGGGAGGGTGCCAGCAACAGCAGCCACCAGTTTCAACTCACACTTATGTCATCACGATTCCCCTCCTTTGTCTCTCTTTCCTCTGAGCAGTGTCCAGCCTTCACTTGGTGTCCTAAACTCATGATGGTTTCTGGAGAAGGCATAGTTGGATAGGAGGCATGATGGGGGTGATGATCTCAATAAAGCCCCATAAATAGTCACATTCAATCAACAAAAGGAACCAGAAGGGTGAATATTGGGAACAGATACCCAAGCCCCCAGTCCTGCCAGAGGAAGTGGGGGTCATTTTAAGACTTCACTGAGGATTGCCTTTCTCTTTCCAGGAAGCACATGTTGCAGGAATGCATGGAGCAAATTTCTACCCATAACTCTCAGATAGCAGAGAGGCGCAAACAGAGGAAGTTGGTGTAACCTCTGGGTTTGTGGCTTGGTGGGCCACTGGGTGGGGATGGGTAGGGGTTACATCAGAGAGAGTTTTTGGAAGAAGAACCATTGGAACCAAGACTTGGAGAATAAAGCCCATGTAGGTGCTTCCAGCAAAGGCAGCAGGTTGGGCCAATCCCTGAAGTCCTGTGCGTGAGGATCCTCCAGCCTGAGCCAGGCTGGGTGGTAGTCCTAGTGTGTGGCTTCTCATTCCTGGGTGGTTGTCCCCCAGGTTGGATTTTGGAGAACAGCTGGAGAATCTGATGGGCCAGCACAAGGATCTCTGGAAATTCCACGTGAGCCATCTTCATTGCCTTTACCCAAAACCATTCCTCCCTGGACCTCACAGTCTCTACTAACTGCACCTGAGGCCACCTATTTCTCAGGTCCAACTCCATGGAATAGTCCTTGATTCTGTCCTTCTTCTTGCCCACCTGCTCAAACCCTAACCTGTTAACCTCAAATCTGGTTACTTCTCACAGTCCCCTTGCCACACCTGGCTTTGCTTGCCCACACTATTGCAGTAGCCAGTGCTGATCCCATTTCCCACTGCTCACCTAGAGTGAGTGGCAATTGGGAACCCTGTAAAATCCATAGTCAGGTCATTCCTTGATTCAGCCAATGTTAGTAGATACATCAGGCACCATGCCAGGCAGGAGGAAGACAGTGGTAAACAAAATGAGTCAAGTCTGTGCGCTCCCCAAGCTGATTGGGACAGGGAAAGGTATACCTGGACACTAAACAAGAAAATAGATAGGTCATGTAATATAAAGGAAGAAGACCTTACTGAACAGGTGACTTCAGTGCACAGACATGACATGAGGGAGGGATCCATGCAGGTATCCGGGTGCAAGTGATCCTGGCAGAGGGAAAGGCCAGTGCCAAGACCCTGAGGCTAAACTGTACCTGAGGAATAGCAAACTGGGAGGGGCAGGGAGTCAGGGCAGATGAGATTGGAGAGGTACCCGGGAGGGGGAGTGACCGGGGGACTGCATCTCCACCAGTGGCCCACCACAGCAGAAAATGCACATTGAGTTAATAAATCGTGGAATCAATGAATGGCCTAATTCCGGTAAGAACTTTCTCAGGAAAGTGCAAAGGGATAAGGGGCGAGCGATGTGACCAAGCGGACAATTCAGCGGACAGGCCTCTTCTTGCAGATGCTGCAACGGCGACTAATCCGGGAGATCCATACCCTGGAGAGCAGCAAGGAGCAGCTCCTTACTGAGGGTGAGACTCCTGGGCAGGGTGGGGGAGAGCAGAGCAGGGCCGGGCCCGCCCCTGACGCCCCTTCCTCCGGCAGAGATACTGGTGAGGACCAAGCTGCAGGAGGCAGAGAGGCGGCTGCGTTTGCTGCTCAGCTTCCAGGGTCCCCAAGTAATGAGCGACGGATTCGATGTGCGCCGCCCAGAGGCCACCGCTGCCGGGTAAGAGGGGGAGGCGGCCTGACACGAGAGGAAAGGGCAAGGAGGGGAAGGGTCTGGTGCCCCCCACCCAGCACCGCCCCAACTGCCGCTCATAGAAGGGCCAACTCTGGGAAGGTGGGTGGGCCCCTCAGCGGCGGGGCTCGTCTCCCGCGCCCCCCACCCTTCCCGCCTCTGCGTCTCCGCTTCCCCAAGTCTCTGTGGGTCAGGTGTTTTCTGGGCAGAGCCGTCTCACGGCTCGGCCTCCACCCCAACCCCTTCCCTCTCCTCCTTCCTCTCCCCTTCTTCCCAGACTGAAGGCAGAGCTGGAGAAATTCGGGGAGCAGGTCCCCGCCGAAACCCAGAGCGTCCCATTGGAAGGGGCTGGTGAAGGAGAGGTAGGGAGCCTGGGGAGTGGGGGTGTGGCGGGTAGAGAGACAGCAGCGGGGTGTCCCCGGAGGTCCTTCTCGGGGAGGTCTGTGGGGAGAAGGGTGGTCCCGGCGGGGGCACGGCCACAGCAAAGGCGCAGAGGCGCGAGCTGCGGTGTAGGTGTAGCGGGGCTGCAGGGGGAACGCCCGGTGCTCGGAAACCCGCGTCCCTGCAGCCTGCTTCCCCGCTCCCCGCAGGCCGACTTAGAGCTCCCCGGCGCCCGTGAGGAGAAGGACCCGGAGCCCCCGGCAGAGCTGACCCTGTCGCCCCCACTAGGATAGAAGGACCCGCCTGTCCCGACTTTCCTTCAAGGCCTGCCAAGGAATAAAGGCGATGATTTCGGTTTGTCCTTCACCTCCTTGTCTGAGGAGTCAGTTGGGATGGGAAATCCCGCCCAAGACTACGAGAGAGGAGGGGGCGTCCAGGAGGCTGGGCGGGCCTCAGCCAAACTCTGCCCACTGACCCCCCAGCAGGCAAAACAGGTGCTCAATAAATGCTCCTGAGCACGTCAATGAAAATAAGTGGCTGATTAGGCCCCTCTGACAACGTGGCTGGGCCTCTCTGCCTTGGGGGGCCTCAACCCAGGCTCCTGAACCATCTACCCTACCATCTGTTACGTCAAGATCCTGTCCATTTCCTGTGGTACAGAGAAAAATCCGACTCCCATTCTCCAAAACCCCTGTCTTGCCCACAGATTCGCACTGACTTGTAGGACTTGCACTTCTACCTGCGATGCCCCTCGCAAATCGGTTCTAGCGGCAAAGCTGACTTTCCACCCTTATCAAATATTCCAGCCATCAAAGGTAACACTCTGGATCAGGACGTCAGTAGCCACATGTGGCTGGTCCAAATTAAGTTGCGTTGTAAGTGTAAAAGACACACTTTTCAAAGAATGTAAAATGCCTCAATAATTTTATATTGATTACATTTTTAAATAACATTTTATATGTAATTATAATATTTAATGAATATATTGGCTAAAATAAAATTAGAGTTGATTTTACCCAGTTCTCTTTACATTTTTTAATGTGACTTAATTCTGTATTTGGCTTCCATTATATTTCTATTGGACAGCTCTGGTTTAGAGGGTTTCCTGGCTCCACAAAGTTTCTGGTCCACCTGACATCCTGATCCAGAGTGATACCTTTGATGCCACAAGCTCAACACTGAAGAATGGAGCAGCAGTTTTTAAAAAGAATGCTGACTCCGAGATGGGTGAACATGTTTAGGGCATATACACAAGGATCCTATCCCTCCTCTATGTACATATTCCAAATTGTGGATGAACAGATCACATTGTTTTGAATTTCAGAAAACGCTTTAGTGGATTTGAAGAGCAGTATTTGGAAGTTCTCAGTGTAACCAGATTTCTTGGCAGCTCAGGTCAAACCACTGACATTTTATCCTCTGAACACCTAGATTGGTATAAAGGTTTTTCTAATGCCATTAGCAAGAGGCTCAAAATTTATAAACTATACAATCACCAGGCTTTAAGAATGAATTTTACACAAATGTCATACCACCAAAGCTGCTAAATCCATTTATTTACTTCCCCTCTCTAAGGTTGTTTATTATGGAAGTCCTAGGCATTATATTGCCTGATAGAAACCCACCAATTAGGCAATGTTGAGCTTTCTAGTAGGAATGCAGGCCAAAATCTAGTATGGTCTCTTAGGACTCAGAATGTTACAGATCTCAGTAAATGCCCCAACCTGGACGCAAGGCTGTTCATGAGCTGGCCCCCACTTCCCTTTTCGCCTGCCTTGTCTCTGCCTCTGACCTCTCACTGAGAGGGCTGATATTACCAAACTCTGTTTCTCATGACCTTGCCTTGGCTCATGCCATTCCCTCTGCCTGACACTCCCTTCCCAGTTTGCCTTGTCAGAGTAAATATTACTTTTATGCCACCCAGAGATAGTAAGACCTACAAAGAACTCCAACATGCATTTTCATATTGTGTTATTAACAGATATGTCACTTGTATTTATTGAAGGGTGCCCATTTATTAAGCTTCATTATATTAAGAAGAATGTAACTGATAAGACATAGCCGTGATCCTGCAGCCAATCTCTGGTAGAGCCAAGAGTCCACCCTAGGTAAATCATATCCCGTGCTGTAGTGAATATATTTAAAACGGCCAGTTTGGGGGAAGTTTGAGCATTAATAGGGACAGTAATGAGAGCAGCAGGGACTGTTTTAGTTTGGGGGAGACTAAAGAGATAATAACAGTCAAATAACATATTGAATAGAAAAATGAGGTCATAATGATTTTCCCAAAAATAAAGAGAGGAAAGGGGAAAAGATCTTTACAGAAGAAATACTGTCCTCACTTATTTCTTCCTCTCCTTATCCCACCTCCTCTGCTTACAGGGCTTGCATTCAGTTCCCATAATTTGTCTTCAGAATTTTGCTTTGCTTCTCTCAGATTCAAATATGAATGGGCCTGGAGTAGCTCAGTATCTCATTGTGGGCTTTTATTTTTACATATTATGACTAATACCCAGAATCAACCCAAAAATTACATTTTAATTTCACATGCCTAGTAATGTTGGACATCTTGTCATGTGCTTATTGGCATTGGTATATCTTTAATAAACCTTTGTCTATTTTTCATTGGGTCATCTTTTTATAATTGAGCTATTAGAGTTCTTAATTTTGGATACAAACCTCTTATAAGATATATGATTTGCAAATATTTTCTCCCATTCTGTTTGTTGTTTATTCACTTTTTGGTGATGTTCTTTTAAGCACGAGTTTTTAATTTTAATGCAGCCCCAATTTATGTCCTTTTGTTTGGGGGGGTTATTTTTGGTTTAGGTGTCATAATCTATGAATCCATTGCCCAAAACGAGATCATAAAGATTTACTCCTATATTTTATTCTAAGGGCTTTAGAATTTTGGCTCTTACATTTAGGCTTATGATCCATTTTGTGTTTTGTGTGTGTGTGTGTGTGTACAGTGTAAGATTGGACATCAAACTTCATTGTTCTGCTTGTGGATATCCAATTGTTCCAACACCTTTTATTAAAAAGACTATTCTTTGTTCTTTGAATTCTATTGGTACTCTTGTTGAAAATCAAGTGACTACAAATATAAGGGTTATTTCTTGACTCTCAATTCTACTCCATTAATCTACAAGTCTATACTTATGCCAGTACCACACTACTTTGATTACTGGAGGTTTTTAAGTTTTTATATTGGTAAGTGTGAGCCCTCCAACTTTGTTCTTTTTCAAGATTGCTTATGGTTATTCTGGGTCACTTGCATTTCTGTATAAAATTTAGGATCGGCTTGTCCATTTCTGCAAAAATAGCCAGATGGGATTTTGATATGGATTTTGTTGAATCTGTAGATCAGTTTGGGAAGTGCTGTCATCTTAACAATATAAAGTAACTTGTTCCATGAACATGGGATATCTTCCTATTTATTTAAATATTCTTAACATTTTTTTTGTAGTTTTAAGAATATAAATCTTGAACTTCTTTTGTTAAATTTATTCCTAAGTATTTTGGTCTTTTCTATGCTTTTATAAATGTAATTGTTTTCTTACATTCATTTTCTGATTGCTATTGTATGGAAATACATTTGAACTTATATTTTGATCTTGTAACCTGAAACCTTGCTGAAATAGTAGTTATAATTTTGTTTGGATTACTTAGGACTTTTTATATACAAGATGATGACATCTGAAAACAGAAATTGTTATCCTTTTCCAAACTGAATTCCTTTTGTTTCTTTTTCACCTGTAATTTCCCTGCCTAAAACTTCCAGTACAATGTTGAATATAAGTAGAAAGTGTAGACATCCTTGTCTTGTTCCTGACCTTAGGGAGAAAGCTCTGTCTTTCACCATTAAGTCTAATGTTAGCTATGAAATACCCTTCTATTCTAGTTTGTTGAAGACAATAACACATGCACCAACAAGGATTTCTTGAGCAACTTCTGGAAGCAAAGCACAGTCGCTCAGGTGGTCAAGACTAGGTCAGAGGAGTCAGAGGTTGTCCCCACACAAACAGAATGCTGGGTAATTATGTCTACCTCCTCCTAGCTCTTCCCTCTGCCAATCTTGCCACTATTCTATCCATTCCACACAGAGCAAAGAGATCTTTCTTACATGCAGATTTAGTCACCCTCAGAATCAAGTCACAGGAGATACCCAGGAGACACTGAAGTGATGGAGCTGCTTTATCCCAGCTGGGGAGAGGTTTCGGATGTGGGTCAGGAGACAGGCCTGTTTCCCCAGGTTTGGATTGAATGTACAGATTGTGTGGACCATTTTGCCTTTTTCAGGACTATCAATTTGTTATTTTTCAAGGCATCAACTCGGGTCAGTACCCTCTCCCCTGAGGTCCACTCCTGCCTCTGGCCTTCATATTGAGTGACCTCAGGCCAATGCTGGAAATGCCCCTTGCCTCAGTTTACTAGCCTATGACATGAGATTCAACAGTCCCTAATGCACTGATAAGGTTGACATGAGAAAATTTTTAATTTCACAAGCTGCAGAGACAGCAAGTCAATGAAAACCTCATTCCCCACCCCCACCCCCAATATTTGATTCTGACAATTTTAAAAAGTTCTCCCAGAAAACATCTTTGTTCTACAAAACAGTACCTTGAAAAGGTGTCTCTCAGGAACCCAGAGGAGACAAGAAAGTACCGCCCTGCTGTTTAAGCAACATGTTTACAAAAACACTTATAGGGTGAGAATATAAATCAATGAAGAGGGCAAAACTCTAGAGCAGCCAATCCCTACAGGGGTGCATCTTCTGCAAAGGCGGGAAACAGGAGCCCTGCCCCTTCAGTGGAGCCCAGCGGGGAGTTCAGGGGGTGACCAACTTCCCCTCCTCATCCAACCTTTACAGGCCGCCGATTGGCCGAATGGCTTTTGGCCCCATGCTGATTGGTGGCTTGTCCTTAAACCACCTTGTTGACCAGGTCCTCGCCCGAGAGCCTTTGGCACATCTTTGCTTTTCCGGGGAGGCCATCAAAGCCTCGGGTTAAGGACTTCAGGAGAAAAGTCTGAGAGATGAACAGCAACCCAGAGGGTGGACCTTTGCTGGGCCTCGCCACACCCTTTGGACACCTCAGTCCGAGACCCCTTTCATCCTGGGAGATTCCAAGTCCTCCCAGGCTGAGAGGCGCCACAATTCTGGAAGAGGGACACCACCCCACCCCTCCCATCTCCTCAGCCAGAGATAATACTAAATATCTCCCGTCCCACAGACTCCTTCCCTAATGGCCTTCACTCCCTAATGGCCTTCACCTGAGAGAACCCCTGATTCCAGCCTGTGAAACTCCCTAATCTACTCAAATATTCTCTCAGCCTGACATCCTCCAAATCTCTCAGCCTGTTAAACCTCCAAATCCTCTCAGTCTCAGAGATCCCCAATCACTCTGCCTAAGAGACCCCTCTTTTAAGGGAAGGATACTCACCTGGGTGATTCAGACGTTCTCTCACAGGTAAATATCCATGTGATTTGCCTCGTGGAGGTCTCAGATGAAGAAGAATTCTTGGTCCCTACTCTCAGATTTTCTCTTCTAATAAGATGAATTAGTCTCAGATTCCTTCAGGTGTGATGATTAGGAATAGCTAAATATGAAAATAACATACAAACTTCATACTGGGTATACATTATTCAGTAGCAAATTTCCCTTCTGCGACTGATTTCAAATGCTCATTCCAGTAGGAGGAAGTAACAACTCCCTCCTTTGGACTTTAACATAGCAACTATCCTGTTATTTGGAATTATTTGCTTAGTCTGCCTCCCCTCTGTACTGTGAGCACTTTAGGAGCCTGGTCCATTTCTGATTCATACTAAAAGCTTCAGTCCCAGCTCTCACCCACAACAGAGCCTCCTGAATGAATGAGTCCATATTTTACATACATATATGCACACATAATATGTTAATTTTTTAGCATGTGGCTTCATGAAAACAGTGATCTTGACAATCTTGCTCAGTGCTTTGTAGCCAGTTAGAATGTTTGACATATAGTTGGAATTCAAGTGGTAATTCATTGAATGAATTAATGTTTTATGAATTAAGTCATATGAATGTTAATCTGATATGTATATGAGTATTATAGTTATGCTAATAACATACAATAATAAGTATAACTTAAGGAGGTAAATAAAGAGAAACAAATACATTGAAGGGGGTTGCTTCTACTGAGAAAGCTGGGAGGTGTTTGAAAGCACTTTTCTGTGGCTTCTAAGCTGTTCAGCACTAGTATGCTATTAAAAATCATGTACATCAAGGTCTGACAAAAAGTAAAATAAAATAAAAAATAAATTAAATAAAATAAAAAATAGGAAAAAAGAATGTCAAACATTGCATAAAGACAGACTATCAAATTCCCGGAAGAAAGGCTTGCAATTGGATGGAAGGAAACACAATGAAGACCACTGTGTTTTTTTACCACAAAAATATCTATATTAAATAAAGCAAAATTAGAAAAAAGAAAAAAAAAATCAAAGTGCTAAAAATATTTTTGGTACACATCAGAGACTTAATGTTTAGGAAAATTAATTCAAAACTTGACAAATACAATTGGCATTTCTAGTTTATCCAAATGGGTCATCTGTCTCTGAGAATGTAACTTTGTCTAACAACTGATTAGATCTAACAACCCTTTAAAATTACACGTGAATTTATAGGAAATTAATAAGATGCCATGGCATCTTTTTCTGTGTATTTCAAAAGATAACTACAAAGATTACAGCTTTATTATCCCATAGAACAATTAAATAGTTTTTATTGTTGTTGTTTGTTTGTTTTTTAGGAGGTACCGGGGATTGAAACCAGGACCTCGTACATGGGAAGCAGGTGCTCAACCACTAAGCTACATCTGCTCCCCAATTAAATAGTTTTGTATCTAACTTAGCAATCATATTGCAGCATTCCATTTTCCACTGACTATTCAAATCCTATTTTCTCAAATCATTCCTCTGGTTCCTTCATTGATGAATTTCAATAAAACACTGACACATGCTCATTATGTTTGTATAAGAATTATGTTTTTAACAAAGACTGGACCCTGGATTAAATACACACATTCTGAGAAACTGTTTCTTTTCAATACCCTGTCAAATAAGTTAACAAATCAACTTATGCTGGGATGGGGGAAGGAAGTCTGTCCAACTACCTAAAAACTGTAGAAGAGGCACAGCAAAAACCTGGGGCTTTGTACCGGGAATTGGGATCCACCTCCAATCTACTTTGTGGGCATTTTTTAAAGGAATAAGCAAAGCATGAGAAAGAACCACAGGACATGAAGAAATCTGCCTTTCTGGCAGAAAATGGCACAAAGTCAGTATCACTGACCACCTATCAACTAACAAAAGAATAGGTTTGATCTGTGAATCTTTTGACAATCTATCCACTTTACTGCATACAGCCCAAGGACACCTTGCTCATTCTGCCAAAGCCAGTCTCCCTTTAGGGAGCTGCCTTGCTGAGATAACTACTGGAGACTGCTCCTCTGAAACTGTATTATCCAAAGACTCTTAAGAAACGTGTAGTTACCCTAAACCTGTCATTTGTGGGTTATACATTTGTCAGCTCTTTTATCCTGGGCCTACTCAAGAACAGACATATGCCTTACCTCTCATCATCTGTCAATCCCTCTTTACCAAAAGAACCTAGTAGTTAAACTGTGTAAATGCAGAAGGAACTCACATCTTCCAAGCACACTGAAAGATATGGTCTGTCTGAAGGACAAATACGTGCTAAAGCACACTCCTTGAAGGCCCCATGAAATGCCAAACATGACCACTCCTGGAGCAGAAACTACACAGGCTGCTTCATATACCCTGCTGGGAGGTTGTGCATTAAGAACAGCCAGAAGCAAGGCCAGGATGCTGAGCACTTCCTGCAAATATTCCCACCCTACCTGCCTTGCCAAGGGAAGAACTGTTTGCACTCAACTGTCATTCCTGTAAAGTGGCATCTAACCACTTTACAGCTAGCAATATAGGCTAACCACAATGAATGTTGGACCCAACTTCCAGACTACAGTAGAATCTTGTTAGGCCTGAGGACTCACAATCTTCCAGGATGTCCTCCATCATGTACTAAATCCCTTCTGCCTGACACTCCTATTTATATGTTCCAAGTGCCAAACATCAATACTCATGTCTGGTCAATGCTGTATAACACTCTCCTGACCCAATCCTCCATGCCACTTGTGGCAGTCTGAAGTTATTTTATGAATACCAAAAAGAAAAAGATTATGTTCTTGAACTACCATTCTTGTGGGGCCTTTTTTTTTTTAGGAGGTACCAGGGATTGCACTGGGACCTTATAAGTGGGAGGCAGGCACTCAACCACTGAGCTACATCTACAACCCTTTTTGATTGGACAATATCAGCAAGGTGTGGCTCAGGTTGGGTCTCTGACCTCCTACTGGAGCTTTATATAAACAGAGACACAGAGAGACACACACAGAGAAAGGAAGCTGCTATTTTGTTCCTGACATGTGAGAGAGAGGACTGCAGGAAGACAGAGAAACCCCAAGAGGCTAAGAGAGGTCCTGGAGTGTGGAATCAGCAGAGCACAGAGGCATGGAAAGAGGACCCTGAGGAGCTGGGCCCATGGAGCAGCTCAAGGCTGAAGAGACCAGCCATATGCCTGACTGCCCACAGCTGGGCTCTGGAACATAGTGAGCCCTGAGGGGAAGGCAGGGACCTTAGTAGAGATGGGCCACCATCTTGGTTCATTATGTGACAGGATGCAGGATCATTAGTAGCTGACTTTGGTGAGAAAGCATCTTTGCTGATGCCTTGATTTGGACATTTCACAGCCTCGGAACTGAAAGCTTTTATCCTAATAAATTTCCCATTAAAAAAGCCAACCTATTTCAGGTACTTTGCATTGGCAGCCCTGTGGCAAACCTAGACACCACTGCTCTTTCCCAAATTGCTCTGCTGGGAATTTTAGAATACATACCTATTGGTCAGCTTCCACTCCTACATCCTCACCCTTTCCCATCTAGCATTCCCTCCATGTCCTTGCCTAAACTTACCTCTGGCTCTTCCCTAAAGGCAAGGTTTTCTCTGCAGCCCTTATATTCCATATGCAGTCTCTCATATTCCAAGACCAGCACTTGGGGTGCCTTGATTTCCAATTTTGTTTCTAGATCATTACCTACCATTGTTCTTCCAAGAATCATATCAGTCTCCTGGGTATCTTCATTCATTACCTGAAGATTATCATGTGGCTCACAATGATCCTCTTCACTCCAAAGACTGTCTAGGCTCATTGACTTCCATATTCACAAGAACGACCCAAATTCTAACACTCTGGATTCTCAGTTCCAATGATTTTCACCCATCCCCACCTAATCATACTTTGGACAGTGTTGACAGAAATGGCACCATTTTCAAAATCACTCATTTAAACATCCGATTCTCTGATCATAATGCTTTACCTTCATTCTGGTTCACTATGCTCAAGCATCTTGACTAAAGCAGCTCCTCAACCTTATCAAGTGTTCCGATCTTTTAACCTCTTCACCTTCTCCTTATCCATCAGCACATTCCTTCCCCCATCTTTACTTTCCACCTGTCAAGCTACTAGTCTATTAATCTATATATCAGCTGGGAGCCTATGAATAATTCCTCCTTGCAAGAACCCTCTGCACCCTGCCCTGGTATCTTTTTGTCCCATTTCTGTGGTAAAACCCCATCTCTGGATGAGCCCAAATGCCCACCATCTTCATGCCCACACCTGAATAGTTGAGCATTCTTTATCATCTCAATACATGGCACCTCCATTCACCCAGAAAACTAAGCCATCTTCCTTGATACCTTCACCCTCACAATCGGCCAATTACTAAGTGCTATCAATTTGACTTCATAAAGACATCTTAAACCCACAAAGTTTCACCTGAACCACTACAAAGGTCCCCTAATGACAATCCAGCTACCCCTCAGACCCCTTCCCATTCCATTCTTCAGCCAGTAACCAGAGTAATCACAAAAGATAAACTGAATGCATCAAGCTCACATTTAAAACTCATAATTGGTTTCCTATTGCACCTGGACAAGAATCAGTATCTTTAACCCAGCATATAAGCCTTTGAATCAGATGCCTCTGCTCAGCTCGCCAACCTCATTATTTTCTACTCAGCTATTCATTTATTGCACTTCAGCCACAAAGTCTTTCTCTGAAACTCCAGAACATACCAAACTCTTTTCTTACCCTGGCTTCTGCACATGCCTTTCCTGCCACCTGCAGTAATCACTCCCAACTCCTGACCCAGATCACCTCTAATTACCTTGCCCAGTTCTCAGCTAAAATGTCACATTTTCAAAGAGGTCTTCCATGACCCCACTCCTAATCCTCAAGGTCCAGAATCTCATCATCCAAATCAGGTCCAGGTGTAGATGAGGCTTCTCAAATACACTTCCTCTTCACCTGTGAAGCTAAAGAGAAAAGTTATCTGCCCTTTGCTGCCATCCAACATACAATGGTAGGACTAGTGGTAACTGGTGTAGCCATTTCTGTTCATTAAGTGGGAATATGGGAGGCTCAAAGGAGTCACTGGTCCATAGCAATTCCAAAGTCCAAATGGGCAAATGCTGGAAGTTCCTTGATGAGGTCTCAAGGCTTGGGAATAATTCTTCACTGGTTCTCAGCTCCAACCTCTGGGGTCTTGGTCCTGCCCTGAGTCCTCCTTCTATTTTCAAGAAAGCTAGCAGTGGTAGTTTGATGCTTATGGACCTCAGAAAATATCATGTCCTTAGAGCTAATCCATTCCTGTGGAGAGTGGGGGCTTGTGAACCTATCATAGGTGGGACCTTTTGATCAAGTTACTTCAGTTAAGGGCCCTTGATTAGAATACTTCAGTAAGATGTGATCCAGAGTGGGTCTTAATCCCCTTACTGGAGTCTTTATAAACTGGATGAATAGAGAGAGAGACACAGGAGCTCAGAGAGGAACAACCACAGATGGAGCAGCCAGAAGCTGAAAGCAACGGAGCCCAGAGGAGAAGGCAGAGACCAGCAGATGCCACCATATGCATTCCCATGTGACAGGAGTCCAGGATCACCAACAGCAGGTCTTCAGGGCATCACTTGACAATGCCTTGATTTGGACACTTAGCCTCCAAACTGTAAATGTGCTAGCCAATTAAACCCTCATTGTAAAAGCCAACCCATTTCTGGCATATTGCTTTTGGTAGCTTTTAGCAAACGAAAACAGTAGCACATGTTTGCAAGTATATAGTTTACTCATCTGCTTCCTGCCAGTAGAATTTGTGGAGTCCAAGGGCCTCTTTTCATTTGGTACTATCTCTGTCTCAGTCCAACCTGGTGATGCTTCCACATATGTAATTCTTTTAAAAACTTTGTGGGTCTTCTGTGAATCTTAGTTGATCCACTACATTAGACAAAGCCACAGGTACAAATCTCTTCAATATAAATCTTTATCTTGAGCAGGGGTTCTTTTTTTTTTTTTAAAGATTTATTTATTTTATTTATTTATCCCCCCCTTGCTGCTTGTGCTGCTGTGTCCATTCGCTGCGTGTCTTCTCTGTGTCTGCTTATCTCCCCCTTGCTGTGAGGTCCTGCCGCATCAGCCCACCTCACCGCTCAGGCCGGCGTGCCCTCACAAGGAGGCCTCGGGACGCGAACCCGGGCCTCCCATATGGCAAACGGGGGCTCTATCCACTGAGCCACACCCGCTTCCCTGAGCAGGGGTTCTTAACCTTTTTTGTTCCATGGACCCCTTTGCCAGTCAGGTGAAAACCATGGACCCATTACTAAGTCTACACTAAACTGTGTATTATTTAATAAATAATAGTAAATATATTATTTAATATATAATATATATTATATATGTAAAATACCCACACCAACACATCCCCACAAAAAGAATGCTTTTCTGAATTTTCAATTCAAGCTCACAGACCCCCTGAAATCTTTTCACAGACCCCTTCGGGGTCTGTGGATCCCTGGTTAAGAACCCTTGATCTTGAGCTTCTGCTGAGCCTATGGTAGGATCACACCCTGTCTCCTTAGAGTACCTTTTATCAGATTGAAAAGTACTCTGAAGTATCATCTTTGATCTTCCTGAGGACTTTTAAAAGAGTTTACACTCACACCATCACCTTTGGATCATAGTTTCCTGGCAATACCCTGGATCTGATCTTCACTCAGAAGCCATTTCTTAATTTTTGTATTGTTTATTGCCTGGAAAAGCTGAGAATATTCAAAATAATCAAGTCTTGGCTCTTTTTTGTTTAACATTCCTTACTTTAGTTTAGCTCTCTCCTCTTGCATTTTATGATAAACAGCAAGAAACTGTTTTCAACACTATGCTTGGAAATCTCCTTAGCTAAATTACCCAGTTCTGTAGGCACATTTTCTCCTTTTCATGTTATTGCAGGCAACAGTGTTGATAAACTTTCTGCCACTATATAAAAATTTTTTCCCATTCCTACAGTTTCCAATAATACTTATCATGCATTCCTGCAAGTCCTTACCCACAGCCTCATCAAAGACCATGAGGCTTCTTTTAAGTCGTTTCAAGTCATATCATGGTTTTCCTAACACTCTCCTCAAAGCTTACTGCCTGATTCAAAAGCCACAACCACATTTTAGGTTTTTGTTACAGCAGCATCCTACTTCTAGGTACCAAAATTTGTGTAGTTATCTACTGGTGCACAACAAATTACTGAACAATTAAGCATGGCCAGCCCTGTATGTTTATTTTTAACAGCTACTTGTGTGCTGTTCACAAACAATATTTGGTGATTGACTTGTGAGTAGATCAAGAATGAATGATGAAGGAGGACTTTGGGCAAAATGGGTCATAAGCTGGACTTTAACCAGTACCAACAAATCAACCACCAGGGCTAGTGAAGGGAATGGTTCATCCTAAGACAAACAAGGTGGAATTTTGGTAAATATTCGCCACTCTCCTGGTTTTCAGGTACCCCAGACTATTTTCTCCGTCTCCTAAACGTTTTCCTTAGAGAAAGGTAAAGTCTCGGAAGGCAGCTCTAGGGAAGAAGAGAAATAAGAAGATGCCCAGGAGGAACCCCTTCTCCAAGAGCTGAAGCGAGGCTTGTACTGCAGCGCTTCCTACCCCCTAATGGGATGCTACGGAGGGTACCAACGCAGCCAGTTCTCAACATGGGCCCTGGTTAAAAAGACCCACGAAGCCAGGCTGCCATTAGGCTCAGAACCCTGGGAGAAAAACTCCCGTCCCCCAGCAGCTGGGTGAGAGCTTGTCACTAACTTTGCGGAATCCTATAAGAGAAACAACGGCCCTGGCGTATCCACAAGGCAGCGCTCCAGTTCAGGGTGTCGGCTCAGAGACCCGTGTCTATTTGCAGCAAGTTGAGCCTCGGAGAGCCTGCTTTGCTACCCCAGCCCCAATTTCCCTTGTTTAAACGGAGCCAACCTTAAGTACGTGGGGACCATGTAAGGTCATGCCCGAATGGCCCTCCCGGGATGCGGGGCGCCCGTTACCAACCTGAGGCCGAAGCCCAGGTGACTGTACAGCCACCACAGCAGGTAAAAGCCGAGTTTGGCGAGCTCAGTTATGTCAGCTTTTGACCTTGTGTCAGTCTCGCGCGCCAGGGCGGGTCTGGAGACCGGATGCAGAGGCCTCTGGGAAGTGTAGTCCTTGAGGCATAGACTTCTTCAGGGATTTCCGCGCCCCTGAACCACCACCAAATTTATGCACATGTATTTCGATAAAATAGGTTGAAAACCTGCACTACAATGGCCATTGCTCAGGTGAAAGGACCAGGTAACTCCAAAGCGGTTCCTGCGCGGCGCCGCTGCAGCGCGCAAGCGCGCTCTATCCCCAGAGGATTCTGGGTAGTGTAGTCCGGTCGCTCCTAGTTTGGTCCAGCGACTGGGGGCTGCAAACCGAGCCCTTCCCTCCCTTCCGCGCCAAGCCCTGGCAGCTCCTCGGCCTGGGCGGTGCTGCAGCTGTCAAGTCCATGCCTTCCCAAGACTGGCAGAATCCCGGGCTTATTTTTTGGGAGGGATGGTGCTGGAAGGGTGCAGGTCCAGTCGTACGCCATTATGTATGTATGTATGTATGTATGTATGTATGATTTAATGATGGAGGAGGAAAGAGACTTGGTGTGAACTCGGTTTGGGGCAAACAGCCAAACACTTTCCCCGCTGTGGTGTGTGTGTGTGTGTGATGGGTCAGGCCATAAGTCTCCCCGGGGCGCAAGCTGGACTTGGGACAAGCATTGGTAGTGAGGAGGGTCGCGTCTTGGACTATAAATCCCTGCAATTTTTTATTAGGTTACACAAGTCCCTGGAGACCCGCATTCCCGCGCAGTGGTGGAATCCCAGGCATGACGGTGAATTTCGAGGTGGTTTTTTTTGTTTATGTTTTTGTTTTTGTTTGGCAGGGGTAGGTGAGGCCTCATCCGTCCCCAGTGGTGAATGGTATATATTAAGTATTGAGATTGAGCATAAAGCTAATCGAGTCCTCAGTGCACACCAGTGCTTATGGGCAAAAGCTGTAAATCATGAGCTGTGTCCTGAGAAAGAAGCCATTTTTCTGAGAATATTAGTGTTACCGGATTTTGTCTAGGTTCTTTGACTATGCTGCAGAAATGAATTTCAAGAGCATGTCGGGTTAGTTAGGCCAGTAATTTATGAAGGTAGGGAGGAAGGAGAAATGGGAGAAAATAACAGGTCACGGGTCTGCGGTAGAGAGTGAAGGGCTAAAGAGTGAGGACTGATTTATAGACTACAAATTTCTCGTTATAGATTATAAATGCCCAAGTTTTCCTTGCATGTTGATCCGTGCAGGGGGGACATGGCAAGAGCAGGGTGCAGAAGCCAAAGGAACTAGAGAGACTTGACTTTTGCACTTGCTTTTTAAACTATTAATTATTCCACCCCTTTGCTAATGACATGGGAGGAGTCCCAGCTGTTTGCTGTTTTGATTGATTACCCCACCCATCAATTCCCTGGGTGGGCCCAGTGATAATGTCCCTGGAGAATATCCTAGGCTTCTCCTGGCTTCCAGAGGGAATCTCATTCTGCATGGCAGAAATCTCATGAGGGTCTTCCAGTAGCCATCTTGGGGATATCAATATCCGCATGGACTTTTTGCCAGGTTCAAGATCCATCTGTTGATTCCCTATTTTACTAGCCAGCTCCATTAGGAGAACATGAACTATCCCCTTGCTCCCAGGTTAAAATTTGTGGGGTTGTTTGTTTTAAACAAAGTATGGTGAACAGACAGAAAATCACACAGTTTATAAATAAATCCAGATCTCATTGCATTTTCATAACGTGAACAGGAGCAGTAATTAGAAATAGAATATTACTAATACATTTCTGATCAGTACCCCCAAAGAATAAACACTATCTCAACTTTAACCCCTTAGTTTTGCCTACTTTTGAAATATATATAAATGTAATCATCTTGTTTGTACTCATCTAGTATGTACACACTTGTGTCTGGCTTCTTTTGCTTAACATTTTGTATGTAGTGTGTATTTGTGCTTCTTCCATTTTCATTGTAGTGTGTATTGACATGTAAAAAGCTAAGAATGGCCCAGATATTCTTGAAGAAGAACAAAGCTGGAAGATTTATACTACTAGAAAAGGAGACCTATTATAAAGCTGACCTATTATAAGGAAGACAGTACGGTATTGGTGCAAGTATAGACAAGCAATAACTGAAACAGCATAGGGAGTGCAGAAATAATCCACTAATATACACTCACCTTATATGTGACCAAGGTGACACTGTAGTGCAGTGGAGAAAGGATGGTCTCTTCCATTAAATAGTGCTGGACCAATTGGATATCCATATGGAAAATAAATCTTGATCCCTACCTCCCACCATACACAAAAATCAATCCTACTTGGAACAAAGTCTAAAGACAAAAGGTAAAACAAAACTTAGAGGAAAATGTATTGCATGAACATTATTTTGCATGAACATTTAACATGCCAGGATGATAAGTTACAAGTTTACAAAAGTAAATTAAAAGTCTAGCATAGATGTTTAGTGTGGCTGTTTAGCACATTGAAGGGTCAGAATGTTGTGCTCTACTCAGACCTCTCGTGATGATCACATTTTTGTGTAAACATTTATTTATAGGTATCTATAAATTTCATTTTACAGTGTCGACTCTACATTTTTCACATTAAATTCCAGAAAAGGATACAAGAAGGCAGGGATTCTGTTTTCTAATAGAAACGATATTTGAATTTCCTGATGGAACTTGGCAGAAAATGAGTCAGATTTTACCAACAGTGTATTATTTATAATGGAAGAGATTCAGCAAAATATTTCTGATCATTTAAAATATTCCAGGTATGTTCCATATTATTGAAGTCTTTTTAGATAGACCAGGATCCAGAGCCTAATTTAGTATGTAGGAAAAAAATGTAGGAGTTAATTTTTTTTCAGGGGTCATACAACAAACAATTGGTAAAATCTTCTTGACACTGATGCCCTTGAAGTATCCTTGATCTTCACCTTTGTGGATCGTAAATTTGATTTAAAAAAAAAACACATGAATTATATCATTTCTAATGAAATTTTTTTCATCCTTTAGGAATTTAGGAAGTCTGGGATATTATTTATTTAAATTTAATTTTGGATTTAGAAAGCTGTTCAGTGAAATCTAAACAGATACCTTCAGTTTACTATTTATTTGAATTATAATTTTCTGTGTTGTGAATTTTAGAATGTTTTCATTATGAACATTGTCAATGATTGATAAATAGAACAGTGAAATGATTCCCCATGTGCCCTCGTCAATTCTTGTGACACTGTAAATTATTTTTGTGATTCACTCATTGAAAAATATTTTAAATATAGTTACAAGGATGATTTATCCACAATAGCATATCTCCCCTAATGAAAGTATAGTTATAATTCAGTATCGAGTTTTTAGTTTTTCTCCTACATAATTTCTCTCCCCTCCCTTCTCGCTCCTCCCCCGCCCCTATTTTAAATGTTTGTGAGAGGACCAGGAGGAGACAGGCAGGGCAGCCTGGCTTCCAGAGAAACTATGCCAGTGTGGCCGCAGTTTGCGATGACCCTAGGTGTCAAGGGGAAATCTTTACAGAAGCCCCTAAACACCAGTGTTGGGCGTATCCCAACAGCACTTGAGAACTCTGAAGGAGGCCAGTTGTAACGATTTGGCCTCTACTGGAATCTAAACTCGGCTTTTGCCATCTTGAGACCTCGGTTGGGAATTCAGACCCACAAGAAGACTGAAGGAGAAAACGACTTAATGGTTTTAAAGTTTTTAAGTGTTTTAAGTTACTTAATGTGTTTAAACAGGAAAAACAAAACAAAAAATCCGGCCTCTTTTTCTAACTGACCAAAACTCATTCACCTACTGAATATTTATTGGGCATATCTATGTGCTGGAGGCATGAGCAAAACAAACACAAGTAGCTGAGGGAGACAGGCACTAACTCCATCAACTTGAAAACAAAGCTCTGCGCGGCCTGGTTTGAAGGAAATGGGCCTGGTTCTCCGAGCTCCTAGAGGGGGTAGAGGCCTGCGCCAGGCACCTGACCCTGCCCGTCCTCAGATGCAAACACCTGCCCCTTTCAGCTAAGCCTTTCCCAGATCGACCGGAACCCTCCTGAGAGGCCCACGCAGGGCCCCAGACTGTGGTTTGGAGCTCATTTCTCCAACGGGTTTCCAATTCAGAAGTGGAGGAATTGAAAAACCTTCCGCGGAAGGGGCGGAGCTGAGGCGGCGGCTGAGGCGGCCTTGGTGGGAGGGGCGGCGGCGCCGCCTCTGGAGGCCGCCTTCCCGGCCCTGGCCTCGGCGCCAGCCCCGCCTCGGTGAGCTCGCCGTGGTGCTCCGTGACTGCGCGTCGACGCCAGGCAGAGGAGTGCTTCTGAGGAGGTCACCTCGGCACCAAGATGGGCCTTGTCTTCCGGGTGGCCGAGGGCGCTTCCTGAACATCGACGGGAGATTACCGAAAGTCCGGCGGGAAATGCACATTTGCTGCTCTCATGGATGGAATATATAAGTTTTGTTTTAATAATAGATGTGCACCATGACATTGGGGGGGGGGCGGTGCTAAAGGTCAAGACATGGAAACAGCTCACCAGAACAAGCTAGAAGAAATGATTAATGAGCTAGCAGTGGCGATGACACCTGTAAAGCATGAACAGGAGTACATGGAAGTTCAGGAGAGACTACACAGCATCAATGACGATACAAACAGCAGAGTGGTCCTTTGGTCCGTCCCTGAAGCTCTTGTTCTAGTTGCCATGATATTGGGACAGATCTACTACCTGAAGAGATTTTGTTGAATTCTGGAGGGTTGTTTTTGCACATATCTCACAATTTACCACACATCTTGGTCACCCTAATGTCACTAATTTTTATCTTTTTATTTTCTGAACGTTCACAGTTATGTTTCTTTGTTATTAATAGTTATAAAGGGGAAAACATCTTTCTGGGAAAGTTATAATGAAAATTTGGCATTTAATTGCCATTATTTCTTATTTTAATTCTGCCTCCATTATATAGGTCCTTCCAGAACTCAAAGATTTTAAATGTCTTCTTTTTCTTTTGTTTTCATAATGAAATGTAGTTTGTTCAAGAAATCACAAAGGCTGATAGTTCTTCTCTAAAACGACTACATTCTTTGGATCCCTCACCTGCAGTTCAAATCATTAGAGATTCATTTTGTTGAGTTCTTAGGAGAAACAACAGTCTGCATCTTGACGTTTTCTGCCCAGCCTTCTGACTTTGGAGTATGCTACCATGATTGGGTATTTTTAGACTTTCTTTCTTGTTTTTTTTCTGCTTTAAAGATAAGACTTGGGAAGCGGGTGTGGCTCAGTGGATAGAGCCCTCGTTTACCATATGGGAGGCCCGGGTTCGCATCCCGAGGCCTCCTTGTGAGGGCACGCCGGCCTGAGCGGTGCGGTGGGCTGATGCAGCAACCTCACGGCAGGAAGCGGGTGTGGCGCAATGGATAGAGCACCCGTTTACCATATGAGAGGCCCTGGCTCGCGCAGCGCCGTGGGCTGATGCGGAAAGACCTCACAGCAAGGGGGAGATAAGCAGACACAGAGAAGACACACAGCGAATGGACACAGCAGCACAAGCAGCAAGGGGGGCATAAATAAATAAAATAAATCTTTAAAAAAAAAATAATAAAGATAAGACTTGCCCTAACACACTATTCTCCCCTAAATTTTCACATTGAACCTTAAGACTCAACCAGTTCTGCTTAAATTGATGACCCAAGCAGCTAATAACCATTTTTTTGTTTCCTGCTTAACTTTGTAAAAAGTCTCTATTAAAGCCAATTCTCTGGGTGTTTCAGCAAATGGTAGCTTTTTTTCTTTCTGTGCTGGCATGTCCACTTTCTTCAGGCAAGTAGGAAGTGTGTATTCATGGAATTGGAAAAATCTGGATTTCTGATGCCACAGGGTTAAAGCCTCTTGCATTTCATTGTAATGATATACAGCCACTATTTTATTTTTGATCAATGGCATTTTGGGCCACTCTTTAATTAGTGTAGTGAACGTCAGTACCAGTACTAGGGCTTCGTTTTTGTTTCTCTTGGGCCTTTCATTTTTGGCATGGGTGAATTTTGTATACAATGAAATTACTTTCTCTTGGTTCTGATGATGAGTTTGAAATTAAAGGAGCATCGGGTTTGGGATGGGAATGATCCAGGATTATGTTTTTTGTTGTTTTGTTTTTTAATCATAAAGACCTAGATTTCTCTTCAGTTGGAAGCCAGCCTTGAGAAATACTAATTCTGGAGGCTATTACTGAAAGACTGGGAAGCTTAAACTCTTAAATTAGGGTTAAAATTTATACTTTAGAAGAGAACTGAAAGGAAAGAAATCTTAATATTTGGGATCTGCAAATATTTGTACTCCTATGTATTTACCTAACCTATTTGAAAGCTATGTCCACATAAAAACCAGAACATGAATGTTTATGGCAACTTTATGAGCTATCAAACTATGAAAAGACAAGGATAAACCCTACATACAGATTTCTAAGTGAAAGAAGCCAGTCTGAAAAGGCTACATACTGTATGATTCCAATTATATGACATTGTGGAAAAGGCAAAACTATGGAAACAGTAAAAAGACCAATGGATGCCAAGGAGCTGGGAGCTGGGAGGATGGGAGAGTTTAATAGGTGAAGTACAGGGGATTTTTTAGGGCAGTAAAACTATTCTGTTTGATAATATAATTGTGGAAACATGATTCTCTGAATTTGTAATACCCATTGCAATTTATGGCACAAAGAGTGAACCTTAACGTATGCAAATAAAAACATCAGAAGGTCAAAGGCAATCCCAGGATGGCAGGCAGAATGTGAGAAAACAATCCAAATGCATTACAAATGTTTGAAATAACCTCACTGAAGTGGTTGGGGGAAAATGTGCTGACTTAAGTAGCTTTTGAAATTAGTGGAGTCTTTGAAACTAAAGGCAAAAGAAACTATACATAATCATTGTACTCTAGTTGATAACGTTTTTCTCATGGGCATATAGGTTAAAAATTCTGATGCTACTATATGTGTATATTGGAATTGAAAAATTAAGTAAAGGACTGGTGAATGGTGGGTGCCAGGTTTCTCACTGTTGGAGTGTGAGTTTACTAAGAAAGGGGAAGAGGCTAAAATGATCCACAGTAATAATGGATTAGAATCAGAGACATTGGTATGAACTCACATTTATCTTAATATTGATGCAGATGGTTACATATATAAATATTTATTTATAGATATGTGTATATACATGGGTTAGTATACACACATATATTTCCTTGCTCTGTTAGCTGGTAGGAGCCTAGAAGCAATGACACCCAATAACAAAAAGTATACCTAGTGCCCAGATCTTAATTTCTAATACCATTCTCTAATAAAAGGAGCGAGGGCTTCTTGAAGAAATGCTTGATGCTAGGACTGGGGCAGGAAATATACAAGGTGAACCTGGAACATCTTGTAGTGCCATAAAGTAAGGAAGTGCTTAAAAAAAAAAAATGTGTCAAAGTGACACGGGAGCCAACGGAAAGAGCTCCCAAATGGCCAAAGCTGGAACTATTTGAAAAGCAAAATAAATAAAGGTGTATTGGATTATAGCCCAAAGCATAAAATGAATACCCATAAGTCCATACTAATATAAAAATGATTGAATAAATAAATAAATGGGGGAGAATAAATAAATTTCCCATTCAGAATACTTCTAAATCGTCTATGTAGGTACTACACTCTGAGGAGTGTAGCATAACTTTCAACCCCTTAACTCTGGGCTGCTCAGAGTTTCTTCCTTCCAAAAGATGTGGTATGGAAAGTGGTGAGAAAGTAACTTTACAGTGGAGAGGCCTGATGAACACTACCTCAGAGAGCTGATCACTGTCAACAACAGTGACAAGTCATGTTGATAGTAGGTACTTTGATTGGATGTGATAAAAATGACATTTTTCCCACTGTGGTCTTCCTCTCAAAAGTATATAACCCCAGTCTAATCAAGAGAAAAATATCAGATAAATCTCAATTGAAGAACATTCTGCAAAATACACAACCAGTACTTCTCAAAAGTGACAAGGTCTTAAAAAAACAAGGACAGTCTGAGAAAATTATACAGCCAAGAGGGACCTAAGGAGACAGACAAATGTACTGTGATATACTGAAAGGGATCTCTGATCAGGTCCAGGATGCAGGCTTCTATAGCGTATTAGCAGAAAGAAGGAAAAGAGAATCAGTGAAGTCTTGGTAGAACTTGATGGAGAAGATTCAATTCTCTAAAATTCCCAGAAGAATACCTTGAAGTGGAAGGTGTATTTGAAGTCCTATCTCATGCATAGAATTTCTTAAAGAACTGAACCTTTTCCAATAGAATACGGGTGACCTTAGCAGGCAAGAGGGACCAAACATTACAGGGAAGTAATCTTGGGTGTCAACTGACAATCTTTTTGGAAGGTGAGTACAGGAGATTTCCATCTGCAGGCTCTCTATTCTCGCTTCCAGAATTCTCTGCCTCTCTGGCTCACAGTCTTCTTGTAGGTGATAATGGAACAAAATCTTGTTCCTGCTCTACATAGCACTGTATCACAGCCCAGCTGTTCTCCGCTCCCCAGACACACACACACAAACACATACACACATGCACACATGCTTTAGAGCTCACCTGCTTTTCTGACCCAGCAGCTTCGATCTGGTGAGATCATGATAATCAGTTTGGAGTTTGAAATCAACATAGACCACATTCAGGCCACCATCACTGCCACAAAGATAGTAGGACAAAAAGCTGGATAATATTTTGAGATACTTAATTTCCGTGATGTACATTTCCATTGTCTCTTTCTTGGAGACCAATAAAGTAGTTGGGCTTCTCATCGTTTGTCCCAGAAAAGAAACAAAGCAAAACAGAAATCAGAGAGATCTTGTTAATCCTCCTAACATTTTGCCCAAATTTTAAACCCCAGAGTGAAGAGGATTCTCAGGTATGGATGAAAATAGGACCACTTTGTTAAAAGTGGGGAAGAAAAGAAAGAAGCTTCCTCCAGAACTAAAAAGAGCTTCCTTTGGCCTGTGGAAGGATGGAGGGAGGAAAGAAAGGAGATGGTCTGTGACTCTAGAGTTGGAAAAGGAGTAGTCTATATTCCAGCAACATCACCAAAGAGGTCACAGGACCAAAAATGACCTGCTCCAGTGGTACATTTAGAAAGCTGGGCAGGATTGGCAAAGAGTCCCATGTATGGAGCATGCCAAAGAAGCGGCTGAGGACCAACTAAAGGGCCCAGTATACACAAACCTCTCAAAAATCAACCTGAGAGCAAGGTGTCAGTGATGGGGGATACATGGGATGAGGTTCACCTGGGATATACTGATAAGGCATATAAATGTGTTCAAGTGTTCATGGAGCATTGTCACTGTGGGTGGAGATTTACACAATAACCGAAAGAATATCGAATTCCCATCCTAGGAAGCTCTGCCACATTCTCTAATGGAACAGCAAGAATCCCTCGAGTACAGGGGCAGTGACTAGTGAAGGAGGACGGTCCATTGACGGGCCCTTGGATATTGATAACTGTACTCATGAACCTTTACTTTTGAAATTGAAACAGCCTACTATTATAGTGTGCCTAAAAGTTACCTCCTGAGAGCCTCCTTGTTGCTCAAATGAGGCCTCTCTCTAAGCCGAGCTCAGCATTACCTTCCCCCCAGCATGGGACATGTCTCCCAGGATAAGCCTCCCTGGCACCGAAGGATTACTACCAAGCATCAACTAGCAATGCAACTGGAAAAAACCTTGACTAAAAGGGGGAAAGGGTAAAGACAAATGAGTTTATATGACTTTGAGACTTCAAAGTGAGTCGGGAGGTCACTCCAGAGGTTATGCTTATGCACATCTCAGCAGGATCTCATTGACTGCCAAAGTAAATACTACCTCAAATAGTGGGGTTCCTGAGGGCTCTGGAGACATCCAGACACTATAGGCGGGGCAGACAGCTCAGGAGTTTGGTTCCCTGCCAGTGGGCCCTACTTTGGAAGTTATGCTCCCCAGTGTGACAGAGTTGGATTCAGTTGTGGTTTTCCTACACATGCTCTTCTGCCCCTTCTAGTTGAACCTATAGTTAGTACTAGAGTTGATAGGTGTATGTCCAAGAGACTTAAATCTTTGGGCTGTCCATGTGCCAGCTGGGCCCTGAATCTCAACGGAGTTGCAACACCTACTCTCCATTTCATTGGACTCACCCAGGACAACTAACAAGGAGATGATGATGAACAATGACCATCCCAAGGAACAGAGTGAGCCTGCAACTGCAAGAAGATAGTCCCATCCATCTGCCCCATGGGATCTAAGGCCCCTTTCAATTAGAGGCAGAGTGGGCATCATCATCCCAGAATCATCAGGATTGGGGAATGAACGATGGACAAGTAGACTTACCGGTATTCTACTATAGACTGATTGTGATTCTAGCAATGGAAGAACTTTTATCATTGTTGTGGAGGCAGTGGCCACTGGAGGTTCTGAGGGGAGGGAGAGGGAAAAACAGGTGTAATGCGGGGCCATTTTTGGGACTTGGGAATTGTCCTGAATGACATTGCAGTGACAGATACAGGCCATTATATGTCTTGTCATAACTTACAAAATTGTGCAGGGAAGAGTGTAAACTATAATCCATGCTTAGTGGCAATGCTCCAAAATGTGTCCATCAGTTGTAACAAATATACCACACTAATGAATGATGTTGTTAATGTGGGAAAATGTGGGAGGGGTAGGGAGTGGGGCATATGGGAATCCCCTATATTTTTTATGTAACATTTATGTAATCGAAGTACCTTTAAAAAAAAATAAAAAATATGTTTTAAAAAAATCAACCTGAGAAAATTTGGGGCCCAACTCTCCTAAGAAAACCCCAAAACTATAACTTATGACCCTTAGAAGTTGGGGATTACAACTGCCACCAACCTGCCAAGATGCGGGCCCAAATTAGAGAACAAGTTGGTTATTAAAAAAAGGCATATGTTTTTCACACTTGTATTTAGTGTACTGAGAGCCACACCATCTATATATGTATATGCTGTTTGTCTTAATTTTCAACCTAGAAGGCTACCCAAGGAATGATTTACACTGGTTTTCCTGGGAAGAGGGACAGGATGAGTAGAGAGCATTTTCTTTGATTTGATTTTATGCCCTTTAAGTTAATACATGTTAGAACTAATTTTTTTAAAAAGTCAATAGGAGAGAGGGTTATGAATAATTTTGCTTCAATCTTTATATAAGTCTATTTTTTTCAAAAGTCTTCTTTGTTCTCTAAGTACCCCAAATGCAAAGCAGAGTGAAAGGGTTTTACTAGGCATTTAAGTACATGGCTTTATGTGGCTTCTATTTTGTAAAGTTTCTATGGAAATAAAAAATAAATATGACTACCGATTTAACTCCAGAATCCATACATATTTGTTTCAATGTATGGATAACATAAAACATTATTGTCTGGTAAAATTGCTTAATTACCACCACCACCACCAAAATCTTCAAGTAACCATGCTACAGAATCATGCCCCTTATATATCAAGGAATAGTAAAGAAAACTGAGCCCAGGCCAGTTTGAAATGCGCAATAGCAGGAATTTATGTAGAGGGGGGTGGGCCCAGAGCATGCTGAAGCAATTAAGGGCTCTGCTGATAGATGGCCTGCTTTTCCTTTGTTTTCACGCCTTCTAAAGGCAGAGTCCAGCCTACTACGATTCATGTGAAATGGCCCTTGCACCTCCAACCTAGTATATTCTGAGAGTTGCTAATGTGACTCTAACCAGGAGATGGCAGCATGTCCTCAGAGATGATCCAACCAGGGCCATCACCTCCTCAACACCATGGAATATGCCCAATGACCACTAGAGGGCACTAAGGCCTCACAGGCTGTTACAGAGTAGGGCTGGTTTGCAGATCTTGTGGAGACAATCCTCCCCTTGTCTCGACCCTACACCTAGACACATACACACACACTTCACATATGCACACAATTATGCCCATTCACAAATTGGACCCCATGGCCGTCTACAGAGGCCTGGCTACTAAACACACACAGACACACACACAGACCACCCCGTGCAAGTTTTCCAGGCCAAGACAAGGCCACTAAGCCACCAAGTCTCAAGGTTCAGAGAGAGCTGCCATCTTTCCTTTACCTCCTCTTTTACACTTGAGCAGTGACAGGGAGTATTCTACATTAAATACATTGTACGCATCAGGATTCTCCAGAGAAACAGTACCAACAGCCTGTATGTGCATATGTGTGTGTATGCATGTCTGTAAGTATAGCATCTATGTATACATAAAGATATTTTAAGGAATTGTCTCACATGACTGTGGGGGCTGGCAAGCCTGAGCTCTGTAAGGCAGGCTGGCAGGCTGGAAATTCCAGTAAGAGCTGACGTTGAGGTCATGAGTTCAAAATCCATACAGAAGGTCAGGCAGGTTGGGAACCCAGAGAGGAATAGAGGGTGTAGTCTCAAGGCAGACTTTCTCTTCTGGAAACCACAGTTCTTGATTTTAAGGCCTTCAACTGATTGGATGAGGCCCACCCACAGTATCAAGGGTAATCTCCTTTACTTAAAGTCAGCTGATTGTAGATGCTAAAATACTTTCACAGCAACACCTAGGCCAATGTTTGGTCAAATAACTGGACATCATAACCTAGCCAAGTTGACACAAAATTAGCCATCACATACATATTTCAATGCAGGACTTATAGATCCCAAGGTTACACAGGACACCTGTTGGGCGAGGGATGTACTGAACATACCCAGTGGGAATGAAAAAGCAAATAAAGAACTAGAACTAACTGCATGCTTCTGTGTGCCCAGCACAGTGATCATAGATGGACATATCAAATAAGATTACACATATCATTTAATGTTGTAAGTGAGGTTATACTATCACCTATTTATACTTTAGGCAACTGATTTTCAGTGTGACTTAGCCACTTCTCCATTGTCATACAACTACCTAGTGGTAGAAAAGAGATTCAAACTCCAGTTTGTTTGATTCCAAACCCTCTGTTCTTTCTTCAACCCCAGCTACCCCTATAACACTGGAACAGCAAGAATATTGAATTCTTTGAATGGAATTTACTGTCACTTGTAATTGCTTTCCCTTTTCCAAATAGAACACATTTGGATTAAACAAAGAATTTTCCCAAGTGCTAAATAGCAACTTTTCTACCAAAGGCAAGTTCTAGTTAAGTGGAATATAATGTGGAATGCTGGCCTAATGTGAATTCTCGGGAGCATTGCATAATACAGTTTCCTGTAATCACAATAACACCTAAAAGGCTCAATTACCATGTAAATTTTAAAACAAAGTTAAATGCAAATTGCTGTGTTTGCTCCCCAAATGGTCATAAATAAATGACATCCTCAGGTTGAGGGAAGATGTGAATTAATGCTGACCCAGAAGTCTTTTTCACACAGGCCATTGCTGGCTGCACGGCCATTATAAACAGCAAAATATGGCTACCCAGTAAATCAATATGTGCTTGAGTGGCAGTGATAAAAAAATATAAAATTCTAAACGATAGACATGATAATCCTCCTCTACTCTGCCTTGGTGGTACTAAGTTTTTGTTATAACATTTTAATTTAATGGTGAGTTTTGGCAACTGGAAAATTGTCAAGAGAAGAGAGACTGAATGGCCAGGTACTACTCCAGGCCAGACATCTGTTTCCCGTACCATAGGCTGAAGAAGACGTGATTTAAGGAGAACATAGCACTTGTAAGCAAATATGCAAATATGCAGGGCATGTTTTGGGGGCTCTCAGAGATCAAATGCAGGTCTATGAACAGAAGGTACACAGAGGCAGAGTGCATCCCACTTAAGGAAGAACATTGTCACATATAACACTGTCCCACAGTGATTAGGTAGCCAGGTGAGGGGATCAATGAATACTTGATGGGCTGATGAAATACCTAAGCAGAGAGTCCCCTCCATTTATGCCATGTGCTTGGCCAGATGCTGGGAGTGCAATAATGACTGAGGCAAGTTCTATCCCTGCTTTCACAGAGCCTTCAGTCTGGTGGGGAAACAGGCATTGCAACCGTGGGGTGTGAAATATAATGTAATAGGGGAAAGAACAGGATACTAAAGAGCTTGTGGAAGAGGCACCTAACTTGGTCTCAGAGAACCCAGGGAAGGATTCTCAGAGAAAGGTTGCCTGTTTTGAGATCCAAAGAATGTGAATAGAAGTTGAATAAAGAGGGTACGGGAAAAAGAGGATTTTCGTCTGGGAACAATTCACCTTCCCAAACACAAAGGTACCTGTGACTTCCTATACATATGTGATCTTTCCAAAGCATCAAGAAAAATGTCCTATTAACATTATCTTTGTTGCTTAACAAACCACTCGAAAATATTGTGACTTAAAACTACAATCATTTATGTGCTTATGATTCTGCAGACTGGGCTGGGCTCAGCCAGGTGATTCTTCTTCTGGCTTGTCTGGGTTACTCATGGGGCTGCCGTCATCTGTTAGCTCAACTGGGTGGGTAGTCCAGATGGCCTAACATTTCTGGAAGTTGATTCTTCTCCTTGTGGGCTAGATGGAGCATCTTTATATGGTAGTCAGTAGACAGTATTCCAAGAGAGCAAACAAGGAACTTTCAAGGAATCTTGGGGCCTAGGCTGCGGAACACACTTAGAGCCCCTTCTCCCACATTCTATTGGTCATAGCAAGTTGGAATCCAGTTCAGATCTAAAGAATTAAGGAATTGACTCTTCCTTTTGAGAGCAAGTGTTGCAAAATATTGTGGCCATCTTTTTCAATCTACTACAATCAGACTGAGAAGACCCAAATTAGAGTCAATGAAAGATGACTCCAGAGAAGTGAAGCTTGAGCTCAGTTTTGTAGGATGAGTAAGATTTTATTAAGGAGAGCAGGGGAGGGCACAGCCTGTTAGGGAAGGATTGGAGAACACAGTTGGCCTGTTTGGCGACATTCACAGGATCTGGTAGCAAAGGATCAGGGGGAAATTGTGGAAAAGATACAGCAGGAGAAGAATATCATAATTGCTAGTAGTGTTCCACAATGCATTGGGTTGCCTGGGTGATCAATAAATATGGATATTATCCCTATAAGCATACAATCATCAGGGCCCTTGTATGATCAATGTTAGAGTTAAGCAAGAGAAAACGTATATCAGGGGATTTAGAGAATGAGTTTTGTCTTTGTATACCTGAAGAACCATTTCACAGACCCTGCCTAGAGTAGCCATTCAACCATTCCTGTGGATTGGGTCTGAGCTTTCATTATCAGTCCTTGCTCTGTGCCCTGGTTTCATCACCTTTATGAGCCCTGATTCCTTGTTTTGATCACACTACTTCAACTGGAGTAGAGGAGAGGCAGCGTTTTCTCAGCGAGTTGCAAAGACCCCATGTGGCCTTATTGTGGACAATGAAACCAGAGGCTCCGAGGGCCATTAAGAGCATCTGAAGGCAAAGCTGTCTAAGCCAAGACGCATGATCCACTGCCAACTGGATTTCGACAGGATCCCTTTCCCCACCCCACCCCCTCCGTTTATCTGTAATCCGTAGGGAGAGAACTTTTTAGCTGAAAGGCCGGAGAGAGGAAGAACTAAGACAACAGTCAACTATTTGGCAAAGCCCCGATGGAGGTGACGCTCAGGGTCATGTGGTTGCCAAGTGATCTAAGCCCCTAAGGGCCATTGGATAGCAAACATTTCCTCACATTTTTGGTTGATGTGTGGGCAGGAACAAAGCACAATTTAAAATTAAAGTGCAAACTCTTTCGAGCAAATCCTTCTGTCATTTTAAAGTGGGCTGGCAACTATCTAGCCTTTATGTTCAGACAGTCTTTTCCAAATCAAGTAGAGGCATGTTCTTAAAGGAATAGCAAGCATAACAAGTGTCTTCCGCTTCCTAAGTATGCTTCTTTGTTCCTTTAAAGAAAGCATCTGTAGAAGAAGCATCTGTAGAAACGCAAATAATGAATCCAACAACTTTTAATAGCTATCAGTTGGAATTTTCATTATTCTATCAACCTTAATGCTGGCAAAAACTACTCCTTTGTTTTGCTGTGGAGAGAAGTGGAGTTTTTTAGAGATGGCAGGGATAAAGACCTGTTGATTCAATGCATTTTGTGTTAGATTAGCTAGACTCTCTAAAATGACATGCCCCTGAGCCTCAGGTTGCCTATGTTTTGCTAAGATAGGAGGGACTCCCTCAGGGACAGACAGGCCTGGGGCTAATTATGCAGCAGGGTGAATTCATCACTGAATTTTTTCGCTAACAAAGACAAATTGCTTCATGCATTTTACAGGACCCTAAAAAATTAGGTGAGTGAATCTAAGGTCCAGCCAACACATGAGCCCAGCATTAGCAAAATGGCCCCCTGCCAGAGAGACTCCTCATTGTTGGTTTGCATAGAAAAAAATGAGAATAGACAACCATCATCGGGCATATGGTTTATGAGCACTTTCACATACTACGATCTTATTTGACCCTCTCTGCAGTCATGCAGAGGGAGGCATTTTTACTTTCATTTGAAAATGAGGAAACTGAAGTTCAGAAACATCGGAGGCATAGAGTGGAAGGAGCTTGGCTTGGAAGACAGAAGGCTCAGCTCCGACTCTGGCCCTCCCTCTCACTTGCCGTGGGAGCTCTGGCAGGTTTTTAGACCTCTCTGAGATTCAGTCTTCTCATCCTTCCAATAGAGATGATGCTATCTCCCTCATAGGCTTGTGACAACTGGAGAGGAATTTATTCACACTTATACCCACTAACATGCACTACATTCATGGCAGCTCATAGGTGTTTCTTTCAGCAACTGGTTATTCAGCAGTGGTCCTGGGAATAAGACTACTTGGGCTAAAACTCTAGTTCTGCTATCTACCAAAGGTCATAAATCAGAGAAGCAATTTAGACTGTGACGCATTTTCTTATTCATAAAATGTGGACAATAATAGTAGCTGCCTCATTTGTGAACCTTCAGACTGATTATGATATGTAAGGCCCTAATAAGCATTTTGCAGATGATGATGATGATGATGATGATGGCGATGACAGTGATTATGATGGCAATGATTCTCTTATCCTGCACATGATTTGTTCAGGATCACACAGTATGTAAAGGTCAGAGGCAGGGGTCAATCCCAGGTATTCTTACTTTAAGTTCTGGGGGTTTTGTACTGTGAGACGGGCCCACAGAGCTAAGAGCAAGGGTGGGAAACAATTTGAAATCCCAAGAGATCTGTGATGGCAGAAAAAGACTTGAGTAACCTTCAAGAGACAATGGAAGTGTGGGAGGCCTGGACGAATGCCTTCCTTATGGCCAGGATGGGACCTCTCAGGCTTTAATCATGGAGACCCAGAATGAAATTATGTTGCAAGATATGTGTAGCCTTTCTAGTCTGTGCACAAACTGTGCTGGTTGTGGGTCATGGGACATAGTCACAGAGCTATTAGAGCTGGGGTGTAAATGACAGGACCTTATTTCCAGCTCAATTTTGATACAGGGATCCGGCTTCTTCTTTTAAGGGAAGCATCTATAATCTGTACTGTGGTACAGATACAAAGAGTACATTTATAATCTGTACTGTGGTGTCTTATCCTTGATCATTTATTCATTCATTCATTGGCTCATTTTCCTAGCATTACCACTTGCCCAAGGTCAAATGGCTGGTATACTAAGCTTTCATTACATTATCTGCAAAATGGATAATAATGGTACCTATGCCCTAGGACTTTAATCAAGACCATATAGGATAACGCACTTAGCTATTATTCATTAGTCACTGCGCTTTATTACTTATTGATAATTCTATTGGAGACACAGTATTAGAGATAGAGCAGCAAGAAAAGGATTTGATTCCTTGATTCTTTTCTGGAGGTCTGGGTTTGAGTCTTGGTTCTGCCACGAATGAGGGGTGTGACCTAGGGCAAGACACTTCTCTCTCAGAACCTTTGCTTTCTCTTCTGTAAAATTAGGGTATTGGGAAAGGTCAACATTTAAAGGCTATATTCCCTAAAGTATCAGTCCCATGAGATTGTCCTTAGAATGAAAAGGAGTTCAGTGGATATTTAGGCCTGGGAAACTGTATATCTTATAGTCTCCTAGAAATCCTCAATGCACATGACTGGAGTAAAGACCCTGAGAAGTCCTGAAGTGAAGGAACCCATTTGATCTGGATTCAGCTAGTTTCCCAAAGCCATTTGATCACAGGACCATCTTCCTCCCATAACAGCAAATCAACTTTCCATAGATTATTCTTTGGGAAATTTTGATCTAGGGGATTTCCTAGGAGCCTTTTCAACACTGAAAATATTTTTTCTCTCTATGAATATCACCTACATTCCATGTTTCTTTCTGTAGTTTCAGCCTCAGGTACAAGCAGGCATGCTCGTCATTTTTAAGGGCCACAATGGCACATACTAAACCACATGGCATAGGCAACTGTCAGGTCTACATTAACAAAAAGAACCTCGTGGTAAAATGCACACCCATCAACGAACATGCAAAGACATCGATAATATGCAAAATCTAAAAATGAGCTTCACCACATTCTTATTGCTGTCACTCTTTTCTCTTCTTCCTCTCTCTCTCTCTCTCTCTCTCTTTCTTTCCTGTTCCCTGGACAGCCTTTTCTTTAGGAACCATATTCCATTTTTCTCACCCAATTGGAAATAAACACTTAGGATCAGAAGACTTTCATTGCCTTCTGTGTAGCTGAGTCAAAGGAGAGTGATGTTCTCGAAACCAGAAAGTTTGGATTCTAAATCTGCCTGTGCCGTGAACTTGACCTTGATTTGGAGCAAGCCACTTGTCCCATCAAATCCTACATTTCTCCATCTGGGAAGGGAGGGAGTTGACCTATTTTGGTTTCTGTGTTCTCACCCAATGAGATATGTGGGTTCTTTCTGGACAAATGGCATTCAAAGGCTGCTTTTGATCCATCAGTCCCACACTTGGTCCCTACAGCCTCCCGTAGCAGCCATCTGATCCTGTGTGGTTTGCACTGGCCGCCCTGCACCAACAAGCAGTAGCTGGGGCTGGGAACAGCTCGGGTCCATCTGGCTCTTTTAAAAGGGCTGCACCTCACCCCTCATGTGTAAATATCCACATTGATGCCACCCTCAATCTCTGGGAAAATGCTCTCACCATCCAATGGGAAATTTTGTGTCTATTAGATCAATGGCCCAGATTGTAGGCATTTGGGTATTTTCTTTCTTTCTTTTCTATTATAACAAAAATATTAAAAAGGACCCTAATTTAAGTTATGTGAAGGGTTTTACTTAAATCCATGAACGCAATGAGAACCAGACCTAGGCCTGCAAGTGGGGCCAGATACAATGCCTTAGATTAAGGGATGAAGATCAGCTTCAATTTTGAGGTCACAGATTGCTCTTTCTTTTGTGGCTCTGTTGGGCTCTTAACATCACATGTACATAATTGAATTGGGGGAACTGAATGCTGTGAATGTGTACATTGGCTTCTGTGTCTCCAAAATTGTGCTTCAAAGGCTCAAATTCCCTGAAATATTGAGCACAAGGAATTTCTCCCAGAAAAAAAAACCCTCAAGCTTTGATTTTGAGGTTGTTTACTGCACTCCTCTCTCTGCCCTCATAGGAGGTCAGCTGAATGAGGCTGACCAGGCGCTCTGCTCCGCACACATGTTGGTAGAGAAACATCAAAGAGCTCAGTGCCTGGTTGGCTTAGTGACTTTACCGTTCTATGACCTTGGGCTTGATGTCTAACCCCTCTGGGCCCTGGTCAGCTTCTTCTCTTATAAAATGGGGCTGCCAATCCCCACCAAGAACCCCTCATGGGACTGCTCTGTGAGGGCACCTCTTGCCCCTTCCTAAGTTGCCCTATAATATCTGTGGAACATCTCGACTTTGTTGGATTCTATGAGACTTGGCAAAGTTTCCTTCTTTCTTACTCTTCTGGCAACAGCCTTCCTTTCTTGCTTGGTGAACTTTTACTCATTCTTCTAGACTCAGATTGAGCATTTTCTCATCCAGGTAGTTTTTTTTAACATTCCAGACTGAGTGTCCCAGTTCTGTACTCCTCTGACACCCTGTGTTTAAATGTTCATAGCTCTCAGAACACCCAAAGTCCCCGCCCTCAAGCTGTCCACTGTCTTGTGGTGGATGTATCAGACTCTTCTCTAATTGTTTTCAGTACCTTCTCTCCCTATGGTGGCTAATGCTATTCTAGGCACATAATAGTAGGTGAGAGAAAGTGAAGAGTATATCTTATTTCAACACACTGGTAATGGAGAAGGTCCTTCAAGTGAGCTAATAAATGAAGAAAAAAAAAAAAAGCTTGGTGATGGCCTACATGAACCAGTCCAGTTTATATTTTTTACTTCATTTAATCTCTTCAGATTCTGATGATATATATGGCAATTTGTAATTTGAAAGATGAAGAAACTGATCTCAGAGAGTTTAAGTAACCTTACTGTGTCAGTTAAGTCTTTTGGGAAGTAGACCTCACGGGAATTAGTAGTGCAAGGGCTTTATTGTGTTAGTGTGTGTGTGTGTCGGGGGGCACTTTTGAAAGATAAAAGGGGGAGGAAGCAAAATTCAGCAGTGAAATCCTTCAGAATGTAATGTGGACCTGATGCCTGTGGAAGGAAAGAGGGGAGGTTGTGAAGTTTGGCAGGGACAGCCACAGCCCATGGTGCAGAACCGACGAAGTCTCAGCCAGTCTGGAGCTCGAGAGGTGTCCACTGAAGTGTCCCCCGTTGGGCATAAATGGTCATGCTCTAGTATCCACATGGTTCTCAAGAGCTGATGGGAATGCTGGGAGCCCTCAGCTGCCTGCACTCCTTGCCTCACGAGCCATGATAGGAAAGTGGGAAACTTCATGGGTTTCCCACCATATATCCTGAAATTAAGTTTTAAAGATCAAATACATGACCAAGATCAGCATGATACCAACATAAATACCACACTAAAGGCTAAAGTCCTATGTAAAACAAGATACAAAGTGGCCTTCTGGTTCATAACCTTGCTTCCATTACTCTGTTTCCCCTCTCTTGAAAATGTGTCTTGGCAGTACCTACAGGGATCATATAATATACAGAATGATTAAAAGTTATTAAAAACCCAGATAATTGCATCTACTGATTAAGCAACTGTTTGGACATCCAAATCACTTAACAGAACTCTGATAGCTGCCAAGTGTTATAACCCTGGACTGGAAAGGCAAGGGATTTATAAAAGCTGGATTGTTTCTTATGCTTTCTGTACCAGAGCTTGGTCTGAGCCAAGGCTTGTTTAACCATGACTTCATCTTTCAGCCTCCCAACCACTTCCATTGATGACCACTTGAGGGCCATCAGAGGGCCACTGAAGTAGGAACTCTCTGGAGTATTCAGAAAACTGCACATCAATACAAAGGCTCTTCTTTCAATCTAATTGTCTTCCAAATCTTTAAAATAGCTGCAAATAAGACATCATCTAGAGAGACTGAGATGGACTCAACATTCACCCACATGATTCTGAAGCACAATCAGTTTGGTTAACCCAAAAGTCTTAATCACCTGACTTCTCAGACTCCCAACTTAGCACTAATAAGTATCTCTATGGTGGGAGCTCAATCTGTATTTTATCACTGATTGATGTGAGAGAATGAGCAGACTCATAGGAGGCACCAGAATCTTCAACTTCATCCTAGTTTATACTGATCCTAAAACTTCTAATTCCAATGTCACATAGTTCTTTTGCAGGAGAAGTAAGCCTAAAATTCAGTCCAGTAGTTTGTTATAATTATAGAGAGTCATATATCTCTCAATTTAACATTTTTGTGGTTGGCTCAACTAGTAGTGAGTGCCCCATCCCTGTCGACAATCAAACAGAAGCAAGAAGGTCATCTGTCAAGTAGGCTGTGGAGGAAAGTTCTGAAGATGGAAGGAGGTAGGAATCCCTATGTTCTCTTACAATTCTGAAAGTCAATCTCTACTCAAGCTGAGTATAGACAATCCAAAAAACAAATTCATTATAGTTCATGCGTAACACCACACCCCATGCCCACACACTCACCCTTCTTCAGACCATGTTCTAATGTCTAGGCATTTACTTTCTAACTTACAAATCTGACTGTGTCACTTCACTAATTAAATCAGCAACCATCGTCTCTGTGGTCCACAGCACAAAATCTGACTACAATACCTTTCCAATCTGATCTTCCTCTTTCCCTTTGAACCCCATTCCCATCTACTTTATTGTAGTTATTTTGTGTATTTGTCTTAATGTTTCCTCTGTTTTTTACATAGATATATTGCTCAGTTGAATTCTTCCCATTGCAGCCAGTGACCTTTCTAAACTATGAATTTTTTCTCACAGTTTTTCTTATTGAGATATAATTCACATGCCATAAAATTCACTCTCTTAAAGTATACATTTCATTGCTTTTTAGTATATTCATGAAGTATACAACCATCACCAGTATCAAATTCCATATCCATTTTATCACCCCCAAAAGAGACCCCGTATCCATTCTCACCTCACTCCAGGCCCTGGAAAACACTGCTCCACTTTATGTCTCTATGGATTTGCCTAACATTGGCATTTCATAGAAATGGAATCCTACAACATGTGGCCTTTTGTGACTGGCTCCTTTTACTTAACATAATATTTTCAAGGCTCATGGATGTTGTATCCTGTATCAGTACTTTATTCCTTATTATGGCTGAATACTATCGCATTGTAGAGGTACACCCCATTTTATTTATCCATTCATCAACTGATGGTCATTTGGGGTGTTTCCACTCTTTGCCTACTATAAGTAATGCTGCTGTGAACATCTGGGCCCAACTTTTTGCATGATCATATGTTTTAATTTCTCTTGGGTATATACTTAAGAGTGGAATTGCTAGTCATGTGGTAACTCTGTTTAACTTTCTGAGGAACTGCCAAACTGTTTCCCAAAGCATCTGTACAATTTTATATCCCCACCAGCAACATATCAGCATTTCAATTTATCCACATCTTTGCCAATACTTGTTACTATCTGTCTTTTTAATTATAGACATCCTAGTGGGAGTGTTTTGGGTGGGTGTGAAACAAAGTGGCATGTCACTGTGGTTTTGGTTTGCATTTTCGTACTAACTAATGATATTGATCATCTTTTCATGTCAAATTTGACCATTTGTATATCTCCTTTCGAAAAATGTCTATTTAAACATTTTGTCCATTTTTAAATTGGGTTATGTGTCTCTATTACTGTAAGAATTCTTGAAATATTCTGGACATTGGGACCTTGTCAGATAGGTGATTTGCAAATATTTTCTCCCATTCCATGGTATTTTTTTTGCCTCATTATCACCCCTTTGATGAGGGAGGGATTCCTACCCTAGGAAAATGGGGATGGCCGAACACATGACACTGACAGCAGTTTTTTAGTCACATACACTCACAGCCTGGGGGAGGAGGACACAGCCTGTCATGCAGGGCCACCCTGGGACTGCACTTGGGAGCAGGAGCTCTTGTAACAGCTAAGGAGATTTCAAGGGTATAAGAAGAGTTTTGTGGTTTTGTATCTTTTCGGGAAGGTTCCTTCATGGCTGAGATTTCTGGTATATAGTGAATCTCCTCCCTAGGATTCCTCTCTCATTCTCTGATGGCCTGTCACGATTTTCAGTGCTCCTTTCCCTCATTCTTCTGTCCAGAAGGATGGTGGCCTCTCTAGTGGAGTGTTAGCCATGCTGCTGTGTGCCTGCAGCCCACCCTCAGAACAAAGCCGTAAAGGAGGAGAGCAAAGGAAAGGCGCTCATCCCACTGCTGTCTGCTTTTTGTTTTGACTCCCTTACGCAACTTTCCTGGTTTTGTTTACTCTGTTTTTCCTATTCTGTCCAAAGTTTATTTGTTGGAGAGCTGATCTGGAGGAGGCTTACACACCCATACTGGAAGCAGAAGCCACAGGGTAATTTTTAAACAAGTCTTATTGGCTTGTTTTCCTAAAATTGGTTCTTCTCTACCCTAAGTGGAAGGATCTTATTGCCTGAAACCGACGTGTTTCTAAACCCATAATATCATCGGTTGCTATGTGACCTTAAGCAAGTTATTTAACTTTTTTGAGCCTCGGTATCCTCGATCTTAAAAAGGAGGAAACGATAATAAAGGATTTGAAGTGAGAATAAAGGAGAAAGTGTAGATAAAGTACCTAGGAGAATGTCTGGCACATAACAGGGGGTTAGTAAATGTCAGCGCCCCTTTACTCTGTGTAGCAGCAAAGGTGGAAAGGAATTGAACTAGCTGGTGAATATTTGGCTACTGCATTTGAAGGCAGGAAAACCAAAGTCTGAATTATCTGGGCTGATAAGATTATCTAGATCATTTTAATTCTCCCTGCCACTTTGTACTTGGATACTGAGACACCCAGCTCCCAAACATAATCTTCCCCAAAGCAATCCTTTACAGGGTGACTCTGAAAGACGCTTTGTGCTAGCAAACAATACTCAGAGTGTGCCTTCCAGATAGACAATATGGTAATGCAGCACAGTAATCTCCCCTAAATCCTATTTCATCTCTTCCGGACCTAGCGGAAGGGCCATGGGTGGAAACAATTGATTCATTGAAGGCTCACAGGCTGACCTCCAACTGAGACTTCTACCTGGGTGAGTAAATCTGGATGGAGAACAAGTGCTTTGACCCCAGCCAAAGGTTGTTTCCTGTCCCCCGACTGAGGCTGGCTGCAGTTCAGTTACGAAATCTGCAAGCAAGAGTGTGCCACTGGAAAAGATGTTAACAGTGCCCGCCCCATCAGGAATTAATTAATAGCCATACAGGAACAAACTTCCTCCCACCCTGGGGAAAAGGTGAGCTTGGCAGCTGGGCTGTCCTAGGCTGCCAGCTGTCAGTCCTTTGAGAACCTCAGCCATGCACCTGTGCCAGGAGGCTGGCAGCAGAGGTTCATGTGACCCCCGGGGCTGAAATCTCAAGAAATCTTGGTCATGAATGAAACTGCTTATCAAGTTATTTCCTGAAAAGCTTCAAAACCATGCAACTCTTGTTATAGCCTTGAAATCTCCTTAGCTATGACAAGAGAGCCTGATTCCTTCTTCACTATTCTGCCCTCTTTCTCTTTTTTTTTTTTTTTTTTTTTTTAATAGCTGCCATTTGTTGAGTATGACTATAAGCCAGGCGCTGCCCTTTAGTACACAGTATCTCATTGACTACTCCAACAATCATAGTTACTATAGTTACTCCTGACTAGGTCAGTCACCAGTGAGGGTCTGCCCCTAGGGTTGGGTGGGTACCGTAACTTTTCAGCCACTTCTGGCTTTCTGGGCTTTTAGGTGAAGTGGGTGCTGGCAGCAAGAGCAGGGCTCTGGAAAAAGAGATGCAGGTGCTGGTTTGGGGAGTAAAAGCACAGGCTGGTGTGCAAGGAACTGGCTAAAGGACCCAAGTGGATAAGGGGGAGCACTAACACCTGTTCTGCTCACATCTAACCATGGTTGTAATTTTGGGTTTGTCCGTGAGATACCTTGGGTGATGCCTATCTGCACCCATGATTGTAAGCCCAAGGGAGGTGGAAACCCTGTGTAATTTCTGCTCAAATGTGTGGCATCCGGCATAAGTGGTTCTAACTTTTGTTGAATAAATGATTAAATACCTGTTCCCAGATGAAGATATTAAGGCTCAAAGAAGTAAAGTAATGTGACCACTGACCAGATGTGTCCTTTGGGAACTCAGGATACGAACTTGTAGTCTGAATGCAAAGTCCTCACTCTTAGTTAACATAATATTGTCTCCACGGATCTAATGCCATCATATGAAATGTCTTTTAGCCTTGGTTCATAAACAGAATTAGGAGAGTTAAAGTATTTATTTTACATGTTTAAAAGCCAGATAATTACAGAAATTCAAATCAATATATAGAAGATACCAAGCATGTCCCTTAGACATAGCAGATGCACGTTAACACTAGTTTTGTTATCATCCACACTACATCACCACTGTCTCTTCCTGCTCTACCCACTCCTAATTGCTAGTCCTAGGAGCCCTAGCATATTAAATTGTACTCGAAATTATTTTCTAAATAGGACCTAGGAAAGTTGCATGAAGATGAGCAAAACACTTAAATATCATACAGATAATTCTGAGACTTTACAGATTTTATTTTTACCTGTATCATAACATCTACAAGATATTAAAGAACACTGTGTCTAAAACATCTTCCCAAGGTATACACCTCTTTTACTCTTTTAATATGTGGGGTAGAAAGAAGAAAGTAAGACAAAATTACAGTTTTTCTTACACTCTACCCTTTCCAATCTCACACTCACCACAAGGTCATATATTTTACAAGATGGACATTCTTTCCCTTAGGATGGAGGTGGCTGTAAATGCAAATATAGCTGTTCCTGCCAAACTCTTAAAAGGGTAGGCTGAACTTTGAGGCTTTATCCAAACAGGATGTTAATAATGCCAATGTCAGTCTCCCATCCTCCAATCCATATTGTGCAGAGTTCAGAATTTTTATAGTGATTCCTACCCCATTCTTGTCCAGCAGAAGCAGACTTGCTCCTGACAGTTTCCGATCCTTCAAAGACATCACAACAAAATGAAGGGCGTACCTCTTATCTAGCTCATTTCCTCATATGATCCAGTCAGGGCCAGGATGGTTATCATTGTTTCAATTGTCCCATGTTTCTTAAGAGAACAAACTTAGTAAATTAATTTACTCTTCTGATAGGGTAGGTTTGGCCATTTCAAGATCAAAACCCATTTATTAACTGCTACCTTACACACAGATAAAATAAATGCTGCTCCATTTCCAAGGGGGCATGGGGAATCAATTTAGAAAACCTTCAAAACAAAACCTTACATTAAGCTTATCTTTTCCTTTCAGGCATCAAGTTAAATAATTAAAAATAGAACTTTAACAGAAAAGATCTCATGTAGTACTCTTCCTCTGGGTCCACATAGTTCTTGACAATAGATTGCAATTCTATGTTAAAAGTACTATTTCATTTTCCAAATCCCCAACCAGACTATGTTTGATGAGACAGGGACTGTGTCTGTCTTGTTCTCATGGGTATCATCCATTCAAGAAATGATTCAGATAATGGGGATACCATATTAATCAAGACAAAAAAATTTTTTACCTGCCCTCATGGACCTTACATTCTAATTGTATCTTCAGCACCTAGGACAGTGGCTGAGAGCTGCCATTCCATAATTACTTGCTGAGTGAAATAATGAATGAATGGAGTTGCTCCTTTTGAAATCAAACTTTGAGGGCTGTATGGCCTCCAGTAAATAAAGCCAATGGGAATTGTGGGAACATGGCTGACGGATTAGACATATAAATCTTAGCTCTCACTAAAACAACAAAGAAAAAGCCAGAGGCTGCCGTGGGGACCTCCTTTGGGGCACAGTAAACCCGGACACTGCTTACCAACTCCCAGATGAGCGAGGGTCAGGGACACGAAAAAGCCGAAACAAGTAATAGTGAGTTATTAAACCTCCCGGCTGCCAGGAAGGGCTCCCTCCCCCACTCCCGAGATATTAAGCGAGGATAAAACTCCAGGCGAATTGTATCTGAGAGGAGAGCAGATGCCTACCTCCACGGGAAGTGCTCTGAGTCATCTAGGAGGGTACTGGACAGATAGGGAAGCCAGGAATAATCGGGGGTTGCTTACCTCGGTGGCTGGAAGGGGCCACATACCCGGCCCTCAGGGCGGACAGACAAGGTGGAGACCCTGGCCCCCTGCTCCAAACGGGAGTGTGATGGCAGATTCCCTGTGAGGAGGGAGGGTCTGGGAGAGTGGAGAGATTTTTCTTTTTTGCAGTGAGTTTAGCCAGCTGGGCCCCACCTTGAATATCGAAGGGACCCCGACTTGACAGGGAGAGGGGAGGGGAATCGTCTCAAGCTGGTGGTTACGCCCAGCCACCTAGGTAAAGAGAGGAATTACATCAGAGAGGAGGCAGAGACTGGGCAATCAGCACCACTCCAGCTGACTGCAGGGGATCTAACCTGCCCTAGGGAAAAGGGGCGGATAGCCTTCTGAAAGGCTGACTAACCCAAGGAGGCAGAATAGCTCAGTGGGAGAATTCCTGCCTATCACATATAAGGTCCCTGGCTCGATTCGTGGCTATTCCTTGAGAAGAGATCTACCAGGTTATCAGGCAGCCAGCTGAAACTATGAGGGGACATATAGATATTTCCTTTGTATCACCTTTAATTGGATCTCTTATTAAAAAAAAAAAAAGTTCATTTTCATTTATTTCCTCACTGAAACCCAGTTCAAAACCTGCAGAGGGCAGGCTGCAGGGTGAGTGATTGAGGATCACCAGCAGCCTGAGAAGATCTTTAGGGGTCTAAGAAAGAAGGCTGTTTTTCCATGTTTATTATTATTTTTTTTCCTTCTGTCTCTTTTAAAAAAAACACGAGTTGCTGCTGTCTTGTTTCTTGCTTGTTTTGTATCCCCTCCCTTTCTTTCTCTGCTTGTTTATTTTTGCTTTTTCTTTCTTTTGGTTACTGATCTATTCTACCTACGCTATTTCTTTTCACTCCTTCATCTTTATATCTTTTGTTTTCCATTGTTGTTCTTTCATTCCACCTCTTTTATTTGGTCTCTAATTTTTCTTTTTTGTATTTCTCCCTCTCTCTCTTTTTCTCTTTTTTATTTTTTTCTTTCTCTTTTCTCTGTTTTCTTTTCCCCTCTTCTCACCATTCCAGCATTTTAATTCATTCTATGTATTTGTTTCTCTATTCTGTTTCATTTCATTGTTTCGATTCCACTTTCCTAATCTTATTCCTCTGTGCGTCTTACCTGTGTTAATTTTTCAATTTCCTAGGTCTTGTACATTTGCTCTCCTGCCTTTTACCAATACCATTACTATTAATCTTTTTGTCTTCCTATCTCTTTCCTTTAATCTGGTCCTAATTTTTTTTCTTTCAAAGGAACACAGGCAGATGTCTCTCTCTCTCTCTCTCTCTCTCTCTCTCTCTCTCACACACACACACACACACAAAAACAGCTGAATGGGGGCAAATTCCCGCCCAAGTGAGCTGTTTTGGGAACCCACAGAGTAGGAGGTTTCAGGGCATCGATCTGGATGGAGCTGGATGAAGAAATAAACTCCTCAAGATGCTGCTGGCTTGATTCTTGGTTACTATGTTTCCTCTTCCTTGATTTCCCCTTTTCTGTGTATACCGATTTTGTATCTCAAGATTATCTCTTTTCCTTCCCTCATCATTCTATCTTCTGCTTTCTGTTGTTGTTCTTACATTCCACCTCTCTATGTTAAGTCCCCAAATTTTCTGGTTTTTATTTCTACCTCATTATCCTGTTTTCTTTCTTTTTGTCTTTTCTTTTCTCTTTCCCTCTGTCCTCACCATATGGGGCTTTTAATTCAGTCTATATATTTTTCTCTATTTGGTTTCCTATTTCATTGTTGGTACCCCACTTTTCTATTCCTATTACTCTACACTGCTTACATGAGTTAAATATTCATTTTCCAAGGTCTCAAATGGTTCCGCATCTAACAATTACTATTATTATTACTATTATCCTTTTACTTTTCTTACCTCTTTCACTTTCTCTGGCCCTAATTTTTTCCTCCAAGGGAAAAATAGAATAAGAAGAACAAAGCACCAAAATAGAATAAGAAGAACAAAGTGTCAAAGAGAAAATATATACACACACAAAAACAGCAATTAAATAAAACCATAGAGTAAAGAGGGAAGCTAATCAACTGAATAAACCCATCAAGATAAAAAGATGACCAGAGGGCAACAAAAAATTACAAACCATACTAAGAAACAGGAAGACATGGCTCAGTCCATTGAACAAACTAAAAAGCAGGAAGAGGTGCAGAACACTGAACAACTAATCAAAACTGTCCAAACAAATATCATGGGCCAACTTAATGAAGTGAAGGAAGAGATTAAGGGTATTAAGAAGACACTGGGAGAACATACTGAAGAAATTGTAAACATACATAAAAAGATAACAGATATGATGGTGATGAATGGCACAATCCAAGAAATCAAAAAGACACTGGAAGCATATAACAGAAGATTTAAACAGGTAGAGGAAAGAATTAGTGATGTGGGAGACAGTACATCTGAAATCAAACAGATAGTAGAACAGATAAATAAAAAGATAGAAACAATCCAGCAGGGACTTAGGGATTTGAATGACAACACAAAATGCACAAACTTATGCGTTATAGGCATCCCAGAGGGAGAAGAGAAGGGAAAGGGGAAAGAAGGAGTGTTGGAAGAAATAATGGCTGAAAACTTCCCAACCCTATTGAGTGAGATGGATGTACAAGTCCAGGAAGCACAGCACACCCGAAACAGTATAAATCCCAATGTCCTACTCCAATATGTACACTCATCAAACTGTCCAATGCTCAAGACAAAGAGAAAATAATGAAAGCAGCAAGAGAAAAGAGAACCATCACATACAAGGGAAGCTCAATAAGATTAAGTGCTGATTTCTCATCTGAAACCATGGAGGCATGAAGGCAGTGGTATGACATAGTTAAGGTACTAAAAGACAACAACTTCCAGCCAAGAATTCTCTATCCAGCAAAGCTGGCATTCAAAAATGATGGAGAGTTCAAAATATTCACAGATAAACAGAAATTAAGAGAGTATGCCAACAAGAAACCTGGACTTCAAGAAATACTAAAGGGAGTTCTGCAGGTTGAAAGGAAAAAACAGGAGAGAGAAAGCTGGAAGAGAGTGTAAGAACAACTAAAAAGACAAAAAGAGAAATAAAAAACAACATATGACATACATAAACCCAAAGAAATTATGGCTAATGTAAGTAATTCCTTGAGAGTAATAACACTGAATGTTAATGGATTAAACCCATCAGTCAAGAGACACAGATTGGCAGAATGGATTAGGAAATATGACCCATCTATATGTTGTCTACAAGAAACCACCTTATACCTAGGGATTCAAGGAGGCTGAAAATGAATGGCTGGAAAACAATCTTAAAAGCAAGCAATAACCAAAAAAGGGTGGGAGTAGCTATACTAATATCGGTCAAAATAGACTTTAAATGCAAAACTATTGTAAGAGACAAAGACGGACACTATATATTAGTGAAAGGGGTACTCTTTTAAGAAGAAAGAACATTCATAAGCATTTACACATCTAACAGGGGCACCTGAAAATGCATGAGGCAAACACTGGGAATACTAAGTGGAGAAATAGATGTCTCTACAATCATAGTAGGGGACTTTAATACAACATTATCATTATTAGACAGAACATCTTGACAAAGAATCAATAAAGAAACAAAGACTTTGGTTAATACATTGGAGGATCTGGACCTAATAGACATATACAGAACACTACACCCAAATGCAGTGGGATATACATTCTTCTCGAGTGCACATGGATCATACTCCAAGACAAGATCACATGCTAGGCCACAGAAAAAATCTCAATGAATTCAGAAAGATTGAGATTACACAAAGTAATTTCTCTGACCACAATGGAATGAAATTGGAAATCAGTAAGGGCCAGAGAACCAGATTCAGCACAAAGTTATGGAAGTTAAACAACATACTCTTAAGCAAACAGTGGGTCAAGAGGAAATCTCAAAAAAAATCAGTAACTACCTTGAAACAAATGAAAATGACAACACAACATATCAAAACCTATGGGATATAGCAAAAGCTGTACCGAGAGGGAAATTCATAGCCATAAATGCATATATCAAAAAAGATGAAAGAACTAAAATCGAAGACCTAAATGCACACCTGGAGGAATTGGAAAAGCAACAACAAACTAACCTCAAAGGAAGTAGAAAGAAGGAAATAACACAGATTAGAGTAGAGCTAAATGAAATAGAAAATAAGAAAGCACTAGAAAAAATAAACAAAACCAAAAGCTGGTTCTTCGAAAAGATCAATAAAATTGACAAACCCTTAGCCAGACTAACACAGAAAAATAGAGAGCATATGTAAATACACAAAATAAGAAATGATGAAGGGGATATCACCAATGACCCCACAGAAGTAAAAAGTATCATAAGAGGAGACTTTGAAAAATTATATGTCAACAAGAATGATAATTTAGAGGAAATGGAAAAATTCCTAGAATCTCACAAGCAACCTACATTGATGAAGGAAGAAATTGATGAACTCAACAGTCCAATTACAAGAGATAGACTCAGTCATCAAAAACCTCCCAGCTAAGAAGAGACCAGGACCAGACGGCTTCACAGGTGAATTCTACCAAAAATTCTGGAAAGAACTAACACCAATCCTGCTTAAGCTCTTCCAAAAAATAGAAGTAGAAGGAACATTGCCTAACTCATTCTATGATGCCAACATTCCCCTAATACCAAAGCGAAACAAAGATGCCACAAGAAAGGAAAATTACAGACCAATCTCTCTAATGAACCTAGATGCTAAAATCCTCAACAAAACACTCGCTAATTGCATTCACCAACATATCAAATGAATTATACACCATAACCAGGTAGGTATCATCCCTGGGATGCAAGGATGGTTCAACATAAGAAAATCAATCAATATAATACATCACATAAACAGATTGAAGGGGAAAAATCACATGATCATCTCTATAGACACAGAGAAAGCATTCGACAAAATACAGCACTCTTTCCCGATAAAGACACTGCAAAAGATAGGAATAGAGGGAAATTTTCTCAACATGATAAAGGGTATGTGTGAAAAACCCACAGCTAACATCATCTTCAATGGTGAAATCCTAAAAGCTTTCCCTCTAGGATCGGGAACAAGACAAGGATGCCCACTAACACCGCTCCTATTTAACATTGTGTTAGAAGTACTTGCTCGAGCAGTGAGGCAAGAAAAAGATATAAAAGCCATCCAAATTGGAAAGGATGAAGAAAAAATTCACTATTTGCAGATGACATGATCCTATACATAGAGAGCCCTGAGAAATCTACAACAAAGCTTCCAGAACTTATAAGTTCAGTAACGTCACAGGGTATAAGATCAATGCTCAAAAATGAGTAGCATTTCTGTACACCAATAACGAACAATCTGATGAGGAAGTCAAGAAAAAAATACCATTTACAATAGTAACTAAAAGAATCAAATACCTAGGAATAAATTTAACTAAAGCTGTAAAGGACTTATATATAGATAACTACAAAACACTGCTAAAGGAAATCAAAGAAGACTTAAATAAATGGAAGAATATTCCCTGTTCATGGATAGGAAGACTAAACATCATTAAGATGTCTATCTTAACCAAACTAATCTATAGATTTAATGCAATCCCAATAAAAACCAACACAGCATTTTTTAATGAATTAGTATAACTAACTACAAAATTTATTTGGAAGGGTAAGAGGCCCTGAATCTCCAGACATATTGAAAAATAAAAATGAAGTTGGAGGTATCACACTATCTGACTTTAAAACATACTACAAAGCTACAGTGGTCAAAACTGCATGGTATTAACACAAGGATAGACATACCGACCAATGGAACTGAATTGGGAGTTCTGATATAGATCCTTGCATATCCAGTCATCTGATATTCAACAAGGCCACCAAGCCCACTCAACTGGGAGAGAATGGCCTCTTCAACAAATGGTGCATGGAGAACAGGATATCCATATCCAAAAGAATGAGAGAGGAACACCATCTCACACCTTATACAAAATTCAACTCAAGATGGATCAAAGGTCTAAATATAAGAACCAAGACCATAAAGACCTTGGAAGATAATGTAAGGAAGCATTTACAGGACCTTGTAATAGGAAATAGTTTCATGAACTTCACACCCAAAGCACAAGCAGTGAAAGAAGAAATAGATAAATGGGATCTCCTCAAAATTAAAAACTTTTTCCCCTCAAAGGATGTTATCAAGAAAGTAAAAAGGCAGCCTACCCAATGGGAGAAAATATTTGGCAACCATATATCTGATAGGAGCTTAATATCCTGCATATATAAAGAAATCCTACACCTAGAAAATAAAAAGACAAACAACCCATTTAAAAAATGGGCAGGTGACCTGAAAAGACACTTCTCCAAGGGAGAAATGCAAATGGCTAAAAAGCACATGAGAAGATGCTTAACATCACTAGCTAATAGGGAAATGCAAATCAAAATTATAATGAGATACCATCTTACACCCATTAGAATAGCAGGTATTAAAAAAAAAGCAGACTATAAGTGTTGGAGAGGATGTGGGGTAATGGGAACCCTCATCCACTGCTGGTGGGAATGTAGAATGGTCCAGCCATTGTGGAGGACAGTTTGGCGGTTCCTCAGAAGGCTAACTATAGAACTTTCACATGATCCAGCAATTCCACTGCTGGGTATATACCCAGAAGAATTGAAAGCAAAGAAATGAAAAGATATATGCATACCAATGTTCATAGTGTACATTATTCACTATTGCCAAAAGTTGGAATCAACACAGCTGCCCATCAACAGATGAATAAACATACAATAGAATATTACTCAGCTGTAAGAAGGAATAAAGTGCTAACACACGGGATAACATGGATGAATCTTGAGGACCTTATGTTGAGTGAAGCAAGCCAGGCATTGAAGGATGAACAGTACATGACTTCACTGATACGAATTAAGCAAATTGAGCAGACTCAGAGAGTTACTGTCTGGAAAATAGGTTTACAAGAAATAGAAAGGGAGAAGAAGGTTGTGAGCCAATACCCATACGGACGTAATCTATGGTAAGGTGAAAGTGTGTAGTTGTGTATTGAAGGGATATGACAGGAGGGTAATGATATTATTGGGTTGGATGGTGTAGGGTTGACAGGTGAGTAGATTGGAAAGGGTGGGTTGGAAGGTCCAGTGTACTGGGGGGAGGGTTGGGAGACAGACCAGGTGAACACTGGGGATTTGTGGGTATGTGGTTGAAAGTACAAAGATGGGAATGCTCTTATGGCAATATGACAAGGAAGGGTTACTGGTTTAGGGTGTTGGATGAGGGGGGGCGGCATTCAGGACAGGGCACACCTGGAGCAGGCTTCTAGGGAGTGTGTGAGTGATTAGTCTGTCATAATGTGTTGTATCAATGGGTGGAGACCCACCTAATGAGCGGGAAGGAGTTGGACTCCCATCCTCGGGAAGACCAACTTGTTCACAAACAGAGGGGCAAGAGTCTTTTGAGAGCATGGGCGGTTCCTAATAGGGTAGGACAAACCAGTGTGTCAAGACCTCAGTCTTGTTGCATGTAACTATGAATCTTGTCATCCAAGGAGTGAAGCCAGGGGGTTGCCGTGGGCCCCAAGGGGAGTGGGAGGGAGGGATAGAATAGATCAAACAGGGGGTATTTAGTGGACAGTGGAAGAGTTCTACATGATCTTACAATGATGGACCCAGGACATGGTAAATATCATCAAAATTTATAAAAGTGTACGGTCTAAAATGTAAACCATAATGTAAACCATTGACCAGGTTTAGTAGCTATGTTTCTCTATTTGTGTATCAGTTGTAACAAAGGTACCATCCACATATAAAAAGGTATTAATATGGGGGTAGGGGGGAGGATTTTGGGTATAAGAGAGTCTCCTGTATTGTGTGTGTGACTTTGCTGTGACCTAAAACTTCTTTGAAAACAAAATGAAAAACAGTGAGAAACTGGGGAATGAGTGGGGGAAGGTGCCACGGTACAGACAGGACACCAGATATTGCAGTGATGAAAGGAAAAAGTAAAAAAAAAATTAAAATATTTTTCATTTTTTAAATATCCCAATCTTTTAATTTTAGTTTTAGTTTTTAAAATTTTTATTATTTATTTTCTTATATTTAAACCTATCTTTATTAGTTCATATTCCTATTGTATTTAGCTATTTTAGTGGCTTCATTTTTTGAAGAAGCTTTGGATCACAGAAGGGTTACAACTGGGGCAGGGGAGGATCATGGGTGTGGGGTGTCAGTGATGGGGGATACATGGGAGGAAGTTCACCTGAGCATACAAATAAGGTATATAAATATGTTCAAATGTTCACAAGGCATTGTCACAGTAGGTGAGACTCACACAATAACAGAGAGAATATTGAATTCCTATCCTGGAGAGCTCTGCCACATTCTCTAATGGAGCAACAACAGTCCCCCAAGTGCAGGGGCAATGACTGGCAAAGGAGGATGATCCATTGGTGGGCCTTTGATATTGACGACTATGATATTGATGAGCCTTTGCTCTTAAAATTGAAACTTAGCCTAGTGTTATGGGGTGCTTAAAAGTTGCTTCCTGAGAGTCTCCTTGTTGCTCAAATGTGGCCTCTCTCTGAGCCAAACTCAGCATATAGATGCATTGCCTTCCCCCCAGTGTGGGACATGACTCCCAGGGATGAGCCTCCCTGGCACCGAGGGATTACTACCAAGCATCAACTAGCAATGTAACTGGAAAAAGACCTCAAATAAAAGGGGGAAAATGTAAAGACAAACGAATTTATATTGCTAAGAGACTTCAAAGTGAGTCAGGAGGTCATCCCAGAGGTAACGCTTATGCACATCTCAGCAGGATCTCATAGACTTCCAAAGTGGATACTACCTCAAATAGTGGGGCTCCTGAGAGCTCTGGAGACACCCAGGTCCTATGGTCAGGGCGGATAGCTCCAGAATTTGGTGCCTTGCCAGTGGGCCCTTATTTGGAGTTTGTGCTCCTGAGAGTGACAGAGTTGGACTCAATTATGTCTTCCCTGCACATGGCTCATCTGTCCCTTCTATTTAAACAAATACTTTGTGCTGGAGTTTGTAGGTGTACATCCAGAGACTTGAGTCTTTGGACTGCCCATGTGCCAGCTGGGTCCAGAACCTTTGCAGAGTTGCAACACCTACTCTACAGCTTATTGGACTCCCCCATGACAACTGGCAGGGAGATGATGATGGACAACAGCCATCCCAGGGAATGGAGAGTGTCTGCGGCTGCAGGTAGCATAGTCCCATCCATCTTCCCCACGGAGGTGGAGTGGACGTCACCATCCCAGAATCCTTGGGATTGGGGGAAGAGCTATGGACTAGAGTGGACTTACTGGTATTCTACTATAGACATATTGTAATTCTAACAATGGAAGAAATTACAACATTGATGTGGAGCCAGTGGCCACTGGAGGCTCTGGGGGCAGGGAGAGGGAAAAATAGTTGTAATACAGGGGTTTTTTCAGGACTTGAGAATTGTCCTGAGTGACATTGCAATGACAGATATAGACCATTTTATATCATCACATAACATGCAGAACTGTGTGGGAGAGAGTGTAGACTTCAATGTGGACTATGGTCCATGCTTAATGGCAAAGCCCCAGGATGCGTTTATCAAGTGCAATGAATGTGCCACACTAATGAAGGTTGTTCATGTAGGAGGTTGTGGGAGGTGTGGGGAGTGGGGCATATGGGAATCCCTATATCTTTTGTCTAACATTTATGTAATCTAAGTATCTTTTAAAATACATATATATAAATTTACATAAAAAAATAAAGCCAGTGGGGTTTGATTGGTTCCTACATAGAAAGCTTCGTATGTGACCACAGTCATAGCATCATTCTTTTTATAAACAGCTTTACTGAGATGTAATATATATCCCATGAAATTCTTCCATTTAAAATGTACAACCAAATGGTTTTTAGTATATTTACAGGGTTTTGCAACCTCTCGGATTATTCTTAGTTCACGGCTCAGGGCAAAGCAATAGTTTAGTTCCCTGAAGATAACAGACTTTTGGAAAGGGTAGCAGATTATATAGTTTTAAGAACTAGTACTTTCACAGGGTTATTTTTGCCCTCTGTGGAGAGAGGATGGCAACATTCTTATGCTTCTGGTACCAGAGTATTTTGGGGTGAGGGAGAAAAACTTAATGTCATATATGGCATATGAACTCAGTGTTTTATTGTTTCTATTTGAAAGTTACTACTTATTAAAATTATCTTTAAATTAGATAAAAAGTGTTTACCTGCCAGATAAAAATTAGTATTTTATAACACACTCACAAGTATACTTTCCTGAAAATCACTGAAACTGGCTCTACACCTGGAATTTCCAGTTTTTTTTTTTTTAAGGAAATTTCCCTATAAGTTTGGGGTTTTAGTTTCCACATCTATGAAATGAGAGAGGGAACAAAATGATCCTGAGAGTCACTTCCAGTTCTGAATTTCTATGAATTAATTTGCAAGTGGGCCACTCTAATTCTATAATTTTGTCATTTTATTATTTTACATGGGAAGAAACACTTCTGTATGATCCTGATTTGCATACATGATACGGACGATAATACAGACTAAAAACAAGCATTATCGCATGCTGACCTGGGTGAATATAAATATGATTTTGTTATTCTGAGAAAAGAGATGAGGAAGTTAAAAAATATCTTAAGACTCTAAACCCTGGGAACATTGCCTAATTGTTGCATGTATGGGCATCCTGTATTTCCAAGTGAAAGTCACTTGGGATCAGAAACAAGATATTTTTCTATGCTTGGCTCTCACGTTGCAGTAGATGCTCAATAAATGCCTCTTGAAAGAATGACTGTATTTTAGTTAGCAAAAATGCAGAAAAAATGTTAGTTTAGACAGACCAAACTACAAAAGGGTAAACATGAGCCTGTATATCAGAGTGACTTTTAGCATGGAAAAAATATCAACCTCTAAGAAAATATAAAATATCTGCCCCGTCAGGACACTTATCTGCAAGTAATAAACGTCTTGGATAATCTTTAAAAAAGGGAGAAATTTGCTGAATACAATAGCAATGATTCCATTATTGGTTTAGAACTATGGAGATATAGAAATAGACAGATAACATATTAATTTTAATTATCTGGAACCAATCTTAAAAAAAACCTGGGAATTAATGAAATTAGCCATTTAGCAGAAAAACCAGAGTCCTAGAACAGCACAATGAAATTAATGTGTATATATTTCAGTTTGCCCCCAAAGCATCATTTTAGCAGCTCTTTACTATATCATCAAAGATGTTGTTTCTTTTGTCTTTCATTGTACAAAAGCTGAAGCTACCAGTCGAGTCAGTCAATGCATTTCTGGCAATTTAAAAGGAAGGTGACTGTCAGTCTAATTATAAAAATGATTAATGCACCTCTTGGCACGTAATGACCAGAAGGGAAATAGGACAGCAGCATTCATCCTGTCTTATGGACTCTGGATTTCAGGAATAAAACTGTTTTCATGTACCGTGATCTCTCCATACTCTCAGGAGGCCCTGGCCAGATGGGAATCTCATTGGCTTCTCTATGGTGTGCCCTTTCTTGTTTATAAACATGGTACGTTAGCTCCTTGGTCAATTTCCCCCAGTACTGCCATCTCCCCACCACCAATCCCTGGCTGTAGGCCATTGGTGTGCAGCGGAATCACTAGAAACCGAGAGAAGGATGACCAGGACATTAGGCCCCTGCCTGTGAACGCTTTGATTGATCCACCACTTACCACCCCAAGAGTTTCCCGTATACAAACGCAGAATAGGAGAATAGGCAAAGGGCCACTTTACTATTAGCTGAATCTAAAACCCCAACCATTGAGCTGCATTGGATGTTATCACACCAAGGAGCTACACTAGGAAGACCCAAGTTCCTTCCCTTTTTGTCCCTATCCAGTGGTCCCCTAACTAGCTGTTCCTCAGAGAAACTTGTATGCTTTTTATTTTTGAATGCTTTTTAAAAATATGAATTACCAGGCCCCACCCCAGGCTTAATGAATTTAAAATGTCTTGAATGGAGCTGAAATTTAGGTATAAAATATTTTTAGGTGATGGTAATGCAACTATTTAGAAACCATCGCTCCAGAACTTACTCTAGATCTAACTTGGTTTTCAAAATGGAAGGGATAAGGGAGAGAGGAACCTCTTTCCAAGAAAGAGGAGACACTCAGCCCCATCATATATGGAATGAGAGTTTAGGAACTGAGGAACCTGCCAAAGAACTGTAGACGCATCTAGGCCTTCTGCCAAGAGGCAGGATGCCCAGTCCTTTCCATACTTCAAGCACACAAAAAGAGAGATAGTGGGATTCAAAGGGAGAGACTTGCCTGGATCTTGTCTCAGCAAGAACGGCCCCTGGCCCTGGCTTCACTGTCAAAAGACCATCTCCTTAAGGGCTCAGAAGGCTAACACACAGTGAAAGGGCCACTCTTTGTACTCACCAATTTTTTTTTTTTTTTTGAGGGGGAGGAACCTGGGATTGAGCCCAGGACCTTGTACATTGGAAGCAGGTGCTCAACCACTGAGCTACATCAGCTCCCTCACACCAATTTTTGAAAGTCTATTAGCTCTAGGAATGGAGAGTTGAGGAGTATTGAGTATTTTCCCCTAGTGTTTTCCAACAGTAGTATGGACATCATGGTGCCACACTAAGTATTATCAGATGATATTAAGACTTCTAGGGGCAGAGGTAGCCTAAATGCTGAGGCTATTCTATGTGGAGGAAGAAGAAAGAACAAGGGTAGAAAGAAACAGAAGGGAGTGGGGGGAATGGCCAGCAGGATTTCCTTTTCCTAGTTCCTGGCCATTGTACCTCTGTCTCATCCCAACTAGGATCTTGGGAACAATCCTCAAACCTCATTGGTCCATTTAACCAACTAAGAAATACATGAATTACTTTTGTTATTTTGCTTTTGTTATTGAATGACCTATTATGAACTCTTCTGTGTTTCTCACTAAGCATAGTTTAGGAACACATTGCAAGCATCTACTATTTTCAAACGGGATGGTGGTTGTGTGAATGGGTAAGTCAATTTGCCATCACTTTGCAAATTGACACATTCAGAAGGACACATTTTGGCTGGACACATTCAGAAGGACACATTTTGGCTATTGCTCCTGATGGCTTTTCACACAAAGATTTGATGAATAAACCTCGCTTACATCATAATTCTCAATGTTCAACTCTGTCAGCAAAGATGCAATTAAATGGATATAATTTGCCCTTTTTATGGACAAATGTCCATAGAGTCAAGATAAAAGATCATCTTTGATTGACATTTAAACTCCATCTTTATAGTAAACTTAGTGTTATTAAACAGAATATTCCTGAACTACGAATAGTTCACTTATTCTCATTGAGGAAGTTTTAATTAAAGTGACTGTATTTTATTTAAATTAACATTAAGATTTCAAAGTTATTTATTGGGCTGACTTTTATGGCAACCTTCTAATTGTAGCAAATACAGATTTTTCACTTAAAGGGGTTATAAGAACTCTTATTTTCAAACACATTTCTTTAGATCAAATCAATTTTTTTAACTTAAATTTAAATAAAAAAATAGAGGTGATATGTGTTTATGGAGAAATTCATGATAAGAGTAAGTGAATGACAGCAGGTTGAGAATGGCTTCTGCCTGTGTTCCTCTATGAAGGAGGAAGATACAGTTATCAAGATCCTAAACCAACTTCAGGTGCTAAGATCTTCAGGAAAGATAAGGTAAGGCAGAGAAAGCATGGAATCCTAACACATATTTTACGTTTTCTACGATAAAACCACATAGTAAATAAATGACATTCTAACCCATCATGGTTAGAAATAATAGGCTCTGTGCTATTACTCCATTAACCATTCCTTGCATGATGCAGGTTGTAGTGGGTTCATCCGCCCTAGAGTTAGCATATAGAACACAGGCCAGGAGTGGGCCTGCTCGCTCGCTCTATATGCCCTAATGGACTTGGAGTCAGAGGCTCCAAACTCCAAACACTCTGATCCTTTCTACCAGGAGACACAATCATCCCAGAGAATCAGTTATCAAGAAATGAAGACACTTAGATATGCAACAAGTCTTTAAGTATCCTTTATTGAAAAGTCTAGGCTAAGTGAGTATTACCTCCCATCCCCAACTGTCCATCTTAAATCATTCTAGTGCTACCCCAAATTCTTTACTGCTAAATCATTTATTGGCAAACCCTCTTCACACACATCTCAGAAGTCATAGGAGTGAAGTTCTCAGGCCTAGATTGCCTTTACTTTTTCTCTTGCCCATGGTAATAGAGCAGAGTGACCAAAGAATGACATTTCAAGTCCAAGGGACCTGGTTTTGAATCCTGATTCCATCGCTTAATTCTGTGTATCCTTTGAGCCAAATAAATTATCTCTCTGAATCCCAGTGTTCCCCTTTGCAAAATAAAGATAAATTGTCGCAGCTGTCTCATCGGCTGGTGTGAGGATTAAATGAGCTATCAAATGTAAAGGTCTTCACACAGGACCAAGTGCCCATTAAACACCTTACGTATAGTTGCTGTTAATGATATTACCAAAAGCCACAAAATTATCTTCTCTTTCCTGCCATCTATTTTATCAATCATCTATTCCATTTTATATTCTTAACCATAATTTTTTTTTCCCCAAAGATCAATAGCTCATATGAAAATTCTCTTAAATATACTTTAAAGATATGTATGCATAAACAATAAGAATTTATATAATCACAGATTCAGGGGAAAATACTGTATATTCAGGTCAATTAAACTAACTTTGTCCAGATAGTCTTTATTCTCCATTGGTCTGATAATTTAAAAGTTGAAAAACCTGAGAACAATTGCTTTTATTGTTTAGATTTTTTTTCTTTTGGTCTTTTCTCTTCTCTCCATTCTCTTCTCTACTTTCCCTTCTCTCTCTCTTTTTGCAAAAAGATTTCACCAGAGTGCCTTTA
>JAQZBX010002729.1:0-69759 GCA_029593785.1 Cabassous unicinctus | reverse complement strand
GATGGGGAATGGATGTGTGGGGTGTTTTTGGGGGTGTGGGTGGTGGGGAGCATGGGAATCCCTGTAGTTTCTGAGTAATATTTGGGTAATCTAGGCACCTTTATAAAATGTATATATATATATAATAACATTTATGTAAACAAATGCACATATATGCATATGTATTTATATATCATTTTACAAATAAAAAAAATTAAAATAAAAAAAGAATGTTAAAGATGCTCAAAAGGAAAACACACACACACACAAAAATAAAGTGTTCAGATGTCTCTAGAGCCCTCAGGAGCACCTGAACTTGTGGCTTTGTTTAATGTGGCAGTTAGTGAAAGCCACCTGAGTACTGCATAAATGTAACCTCTGGAATGATTTCCTTAATCACTTTGAAATCTCATAGCTGTAAAAACTCTTTTCTACTTAATTTTTCCCTCTTTTGGTCAATGTCTTATTTCAAATGCATTGCTGGTTGGCGCTTGGTAATAATCTCTTTGTGGTAGGTAGGCTCATCAGTGGGGGTAAGGTTGTGAGTTTATTTGCTGAGTTTGGCTTAGAGAGATGCCACATTTGAATAACAAGGATGTTTTCAGGAGGTAACTCTCAAACAATAGATATTATTACTCTAAGTTTAAATATTACAAGTGTAAAATTCTTAAGTACAAGCATTAATACAGAGGGCTCTACTTCGCTCATTGTAAGGTCTTTGAAATTCATCCATGTCACATGTGTCAAGACTTCATTTCTTCTTACAGCTAAGTAATATCCCATCATATAATTATATATACACACACACACCATATTTATATATATATACACACACACACCATATTTTGTTTATCCATTCATCAATTTATGGACACTTGGGTTTCCAACTTTGAGCAGTTTTGAATATGCTGCGATGTACATTGGGATCCAATGTTCATGTCCTTAATTTCAATTACTCTGGGTATATTCCTAGTAATGGGATTGCCAGATCATATCATAATTCTATACTTAACTTTGTGAAGAACTGCCAAACCTACTTCCAACAGTGGCTGCACCAGTCTACATTTCCACCAGCAGTGGATGAGTTCCTATTCCTCCACATCCTCTCTAAGGCTTGTAGTTCTCTGTTTTATTTAATAGCAAACAGTCTAATAGGTGAAAGATGATATCACATTCTAGTTTTGATTTGAATTTCCCTAATAGCTAGTGATATTAAATATATTTTCATGTGCTTTATAGTCAATTGTATTTCCTCTTTGGAAAAGTGCCTGTTAAAATTTTTTGCCCATTATGTTAGTGGGCTGTTTGTGTTTTAATTTTGGATATATAAGATTTACTTATTTATGTAAAATATTAGGCCCTTATTACATAGGTCATTTCCAAATATTTTCTCCCAATCAGTAGGCTGCCTTTTCACTTTCTTGACAAATTGCATAGAAGCACAAAATTTTCAAATTTGATGAGGTCCCATTTATCTATTTTTTCTTTCATTCCTAGTCCTTTGGGAATGAATTTATGAAACCATTTCCTACTACCAGATCTTATACATGATTCCTATATTATCTTCCAGGATCTTTATGGTTTTGGTTTTTATATTTAGGTCTTTGATCCATCTTGAGTTAATTTTTGTATAGGGCATGAGATGGTGATCCTCTTTCATTCTTTTGGATATAGACATCAAGTTCTCCAACACCATTTTTTTTAAGAGACTATTCTATCCATGTTGAGTGGGCTTGGTGGCATTATCAGTTGGCCATATATGCATGGGTCTGTATCTGAACTCTCTGTTTTGTTCCTTTAGTCAGTTTTTCTATCCTTGTGCCAATACCATGCAGTTTTGTCCACTATAACTTTGCATTATGCTTCAAAATCAAGTAGTGTGATTTATCCAATTTTGTTTTTCCTATTCAAGATGTTTTTGGCTATTCCAGGCCACATACTCTGACAAATAAATTTAATAATTAGCTTTTCCAGTTCAGTAAAAATGCTGTAGGAACTTTCACTGGGATTGCATTAAATCTGTTTATTGATTTCTCTAGGATAGATGTAGTAAAGATATTGAGTCTTCTAATCCATAAACATGGAATAGTCTTCCATTTATTTATGTCTTCTTTCAATTCCTTAACAATGTTGTGTGGTTTTCTATGTACAAGTCCTTTACAAACATAGTTAAAGTTTATTCTGAGATACTTTATTCTTTTAGTTATATCATAAATGAAATTTTTTCTGATTTCCCGTACAGATTGCTCATTATTAGCATACACAAATGTTACTGATGTTTGCATGTTGATCTTATATTCTCCCACTTTACTGAAATTATTTATCAGCTCCATAAGCTTTTTTGTAGATTATTCAGGAAGTTTTAGGTATAGGATCATGTCACCAGCAAATAGTGAACATTTTACTTCTTCCTTTCCAATTTGGATGATTTTTAACCCCTTTTCTTCTCTAAGTGCTCAAGAAAATACTTCTAATAAAATGCTAAATAAAAGTGGTGTTAGTGGGCATCCTTTTCTTGTTCCAGATATTTGAGAGAAAGCCTTTCACCATTGAACATGATGTCAGCTGTGGGGTTTTCATAGCTACCCTTTATCATTTTGAGGAAATTTCCTCTAATCCTATTTTTTGAAGTTTTTTATCAAAAAAGTATTCTGTATTTTGTTGAATGCCTTTTCTCCATCAATATAGATTAGCATGTGTTTTTTTCCCTTCAATCTGTTTATGCGGTATGTGTATTGCATTAATTGATTTTCTTAAGTTGAATCATCCTTGCATACCTGCGATAAAACCAACTTGATTATGGTGTGTAAGTCGATTGATGTCTTGTTGGAATCGATTAGCAAGTAATTTCTTTTAGATTTTAGCATATAAGTTCATTAGAGAGATCATTCTGTTGTATTCTTTTCCTGTAGTATCTTTATGTGGCTTTGAAATGAGGGTGATGTTGGCATTGTAGAATGAGATAGGTAAAGTTAAATCCACTTCTATTTCTTGGAAGAGTTTGAGCATGATATGTGTTAGTTCTTTCTGGAAAGATTGGTAGAATTCACCTGTGAAGTCATCTGATCTTTGGCTTTTCTTAGTTGGGAGGCTTTTGAAAACCAGTTCAATCTCAATACTAGTGACTGGTCTGTTGAGATCTTCTATTTCTTCTTTCATCAATGTAGATTCCCTGTTTGTTCCTAGAAATTTATCTGTATCATCTAAATTGTCCATATTGTTGGAAAAAGTAACTGTTATGATATTATTTCTGTGGTTTCAGTGATGATATCCTTTCTCTGATTTATTATTTTATTTATGTTCATCCTCTATCTTTTTTTCTTTGTTAGTCTAGCTAAGGGTTTTTCATTTTTATTCACCTTCTCCAAGACCCAGGTTTGATTTGGTTAATTCTTTCCAATGATTCTTTTATTTTTGAGTTAATTTAATTCAGCTCTAATCATTGTTATTTCCTTCCTCCTGCTTCATTTGGGTTTAGTTTATTGTTATATTTCTAGTTCCTCCACTTGTGCAATTACATCTTTGATTTTAGGTCTTTCTGCTTTTAAATGTAGGGATTTAGGGCTCTATATTTCCCTCTCAGCACTGATATAGCTGCATCTCATAAATTTTGATATGTTGCATTTTCAATTTCATTTGCTTCGAGGTAGTAGCTGAATTCTACAACAATTTCCTCCTTGGACAACTGATAGTTTAAGAGTTTTTTGCTTAACTCACACACATTTGTGCCTATTGAAGTTCTCTTTCCTTTATCGATTTTTTGCTTCATTTTGCTGTGGTCAGAGAAAGGGATTTGTATAATTAATCTCTTTGTAATTTCATTGAGAGTTTTTCTATGACCTAGCATGTGGTCTGTCCTGGAGAATGTTACTACAGCACTAGAGTAGAATGTTGCTAGAGCACATGAGAAGAATGAATATCCTGCTCCTTTTGAGTAGAGTGTTCTGTATAAGTCCATTATGTCTACTTCCACTAATGTAGTATTCACGGTCTCTTTTTGAACTTCTGTTGAGATGTTCTGTCTAATGGAGATAATGTTGTATTGAAGTTTTCCCACTAAGATTTTTGAGGCATCTTTTTCTCCCCTCAATTTTGCCAGTGTTTGCCTCATGTATTTTGGAGCACCCTGTTTGGTGCATAGATGTTTATAATTGTTCTTTCTTCTTCAGTGATTGACCATTTTATAAATTTGTAATGTCTTTCTTTCTCTCTTATAACAGTTTTGCATTCAAATTCTACTTTGTCTGATATTATTAAAGCTATTTCAGCTCTTTTCTGATTACTGTTTGCATGGAAAATCATTTCCACCCTTTCACTTGCAAGCTGTGTCCTTCGTTCTAAGGTGAGTCTCTTGTAAACAGCATATAGTTGGATTATATTTTTTATCTATTCTGTCAATCTGTGCCTCTTAATTGGGGAGTTTCATCAATTAACATTTAATATTAGTATTTTAAAGGGAGAATACTTCAAGAATTTTTTCTTTAGGGTTTATGTCATACCTTATGATTTTTCCCACTTTTTACAATTTATTTACCCTTAGTAATAACTTTCATTTCTACTTTGTCCTCCAAACCACTCTCTCCTGTCTTTTCTTTTCAGCCTTTTGGATTCCCTTTAGTATATATTGAAGGGCAGGACTCTTTCTGACAAATGATCTCAATTTCTGTTTGTAGCTGAATATTTTGATCTCTACCTCATTATTTAAGGACAATTTTGCTGGATACTGAATTCTTAGCTGGCAGTTTTTCTGTTTCAGTGTTTGAATGTTTCAAACCATTGCTTTTTTCCCTCCATAGTTTCAGATGAGAAATAAGCACTTAATCTTATTGCATATCCCTTGTCTTTGTTGGGTTACTTTTCATTTTCTGCTTTCAGGATTCCCTCTTTATCTTTGGTATTTGTCAATCTGATTAGTATATGTTTCTGAGAAGTTCTACTAGAATTCATTCTGTTTGGAGTACACTGCCCTTCCTTGGCACATACATCTATGAACCTCATAAGAGTTGGAAAATTTTTCAGGCATTATTTTCTCAAACTTCCCTTCTGCCCCTTTTCATTTCCTTTATCTTCTTCCTCTGGGACACCCATAATGTGTATATTTGCACATTACATTCTATTATTCAATTCCCTGAGACCCTGCTCAATTATTTCCATTTTTTCTTATTTATTATTCTATCTGTATAAGTTTGTAGGTTCTGCCTTTAATTCACTATTTTCTTCAGCCTGCTCAAATCTGCTGTTATGTGTTTCTGTTGTGCCCTTTACTACCTGTAAGATCTGTTATTTTTCTATGTATATTTATAATTACTTCTGTATGCACACCCAGTGTCTTAATATCCATTATCTCTTCCTTCATTTCCTTGAAGTGATTTAGGTGATTTTAGTGGATTTCTTAAATAGTTATTACAAACACTGTATTTCCTCTGTCTTTTCACTTTGTTCTTTTTACTCTCCTACATCTTCCTTTTTCTTAGTATGGCTTGTAATTTTTTGCTAATGTCTAGGCATTTGTTTACTGATGAGTTTTCTCTGTTGGTCAGTTTCTCTCTTGACTATTTTTTGTTGTTGTTTGAATTTGTTTGAAAAAACCTATAGCATGGAAGAGTATATTTGGAAACCACATATATGATAAGGGCTCAATGTCTACATTATAAAAGAAATCCTACAACTCAACAACATTAGGCATAGACATTACTTCAAAGAATATATACAAATAGCCAATAAGCAAATGAAAAGACAGTCAACATCTTTAGCCATTTGGAAAATGCAGCTCAAATCCAACATAAGGTACAATTTTGTACCCACTAAATGGCTACTACTTTGAAAATGAAAAACATATGTTGGCAAGAATGTGGAAAAATTGGAGTCCTGGTATATTGCTCTTGGTATTGTGAAATGGTGCAGCCATTGTGAAAAAGAGTTTGGCATTTCCTCAGAAAGTTAAGTAAAGAATTACCATATGACCCAGCAATACCAGTCCTAGGTATATTCTGAAAAGAATTTAAAACAAGGAATTGAACTGATATTTGCACAGAAATGTTTATAACAGCATTATTCATAATTGCCAAATTGTGGAAACAACCCAAGTATCCATCAATATAAGATTGGATAAACAAATTGTAGCATATATGTACAATGGGATTTTATTCAGCTGTAAATATAAGTGAAGTTCTATACCCTACAACATTGAAGAACCTTGAAGACATATTTTTAGTGAAATAAATTAGACACAATTGACAAATATTTTATGATCTTACATATGCAAAATCAACAAGTCAGAAATGAGCAATTAGAATATATTTTACCAGGGATATGGTTGGGGGTGAGGAATTGAGAGTTGAGATGATGGATAGGTTTTGGTAATTGTTGGTGGTAATGGAAGACAACATTATGACTATATTCATTACCACCAAATTGTACTCTAGAAAGTTACTGAAATGATTAATTTGGGTGTGTATATATATATATATATGTGTGTGTGTGTGTGTGTGTGTGTGTGTACATATATAAAAGCAAAATTTAAAGAAAATTAGACTGTTCAACACAAAGAGTAAATCCTAATGTAATTTATGAACTATAGTTTATTACATAATTAAAATAATATTGGTTTAAAACTTGTTAAAAATGTACCACATTACTGCAAATTTTTAGCAACAGTTAATGCTGTTTATGTGTATTTAGGATGGTATATGTGAACTCTATTCTTTCTCTATGATTTTTCTGTAAACTACAACTGTTCTGATAAAAAATTATAAACACTCAAGTCAGTGAACTCAGAGAAATGTATTAAGATTCTATATAAGTAGTGCAAGGAGAGTGAATTAAGAATGTTAATACCTGGAAATGTGAAAGATAGAAAAGAATCTATGCAAATATTGTGAAACTATTAATTGAATAGGTTTGAAAGGCAATTGGATGCCAAAAGCCAGACCAGGTTGCATGTCTATGTCTTTACAATAACTTCTCATTCTGCCACAAGAACCAGTTACAGAGTAGCTTGTATATAGGATGTTACTGGTTCTTGTAGCAGAATGAAAAGTTACTGTAAAGCTGTACACATGTAGCCTGGTCTGGTAGTAACAAATTAGTATATTATTCACTCTTACAAGGGCACTGCAGAGGGGCATCTCAAAGACATTGATATTTTGAATAATGATCACAACTAGGCTTTACATATTAAATTTCAGATACACATTCTATAACTCTGCATTACCAGTGAGGAGAGTGGTTACCTTCATGGGTGAATAAAAGGTGATGAAAAAGGAGATAAACACAGAAAATCTCTAGGATTCTGAGGTGATTACATTAGGATTATTTTCACAATTATGGTTTCATCTCCATGTGTGATTTGGAATATAACACATTCTTACTTTCTGATTAACAATGTAGAGCCAAAATCCCCTGCAAAATATGGATTAAATTTAGTGTTAATCTTTATCAAACAAAGTCACCATATATAAATTAATATTTATTCATTCATTTGAGGTTACTGTAAAAAGCTTGAAATATATTTGTCCCTGATTTCTATAAAGTATTGATTACAATTTTATCAATATTTTTTCTCTGTGAGGAGACCAACTCTTGCTTAAAATCTGAGTGTTTTCTTCATGCCTGACCATAGACAATTACAAAAGCTTTACCTGACAGTCCACGTAAGTGAAGCTGCCCACACCACAACAGACGTCACCCAGCCAGTGCGTTGCAGTCTGAAGGAAGTTATGGTCAAGGACTAAGGCCCCCTGGCCAGGCTTGCTCTTCAGCACAGCTGCATTCCTCCCCCAGGTGCCTCTATTAGGAGCCTCTGATGAGTGGCCCCAAACCCAGGCCTTTCTCAGGTGCCTCAGGTGAGAACTCCTTATTGGAGGGAGGTGGGAGAGACCTTGAAGGCACCCTCTCTTTCCTTCTCAGGATTCAGTCCTAGTCCTTGGGTCCATAAAACTGCAGGAGCCTTTTGTCAGGTACTCCCTCAGCAGTGACTTGATCCTCACATATATGCTGATCCATCTGTCCCTCCTCCAGGGGCAGCTTTCCAAAACAAAATGAGACAGGGTTAAGTCCCTGTCTTTCCTGTTTAGCCTCCTGCTTATATCATCACAGTAATTGACTAAAGGCCGCACTTGTTACTAACATTTTGGCTTTGAGTATTTAAATCAGCTACTTTTGACACCTGGCAGCAGAACTCAGCTCTTACTAAAATTGACACAGGGAGCAGGGTTACCAATTATGCACGATGCTGTTCTGGAAAACCAGAAGATGCTGAGGGGCACCTATAGTGAGAGGTGGTGGAATCCATGGGGCTCTCTGAAGGGATGCTTGGCAGAAAGCATTGACAGAAATAGAGATTATGAATGAGAATAAACATAAAGAAATCATTTGTAAGTGGCCACAAGTATGCTGAGACACTAAATGGGAAAGTGCGACATTTTAAGACATCTAATTAATATATTCAAAGACATAAAGATAATTTTGCTTCTGCATTGTGCTATGAGAAATATATATTACAGATGAAAGAGAAAAAATACTAGGGGATATTATATGTGTGTAGAGAATAAAGGAATTACATCTTATTGAAATGAGAATGAAGTTCATTTCATATGTTTGAAGAAACCTTGAAGAATATTTCTCATAATATATATTTATAATAAAAATAAGTTGAAAATATGGACAAAATAAATGATCATACAATTCTTGAGATTAAAAACAAAATTGATGATTAAATATTACATAAATAAAATCCATAGAAAAAATTTTCAGGTATAGAAAACTTAAGGTTTCTGACTAAGATGACATACTACATGCCAGACACTTTAATTAAAAAACACATAGAAATATTGAATATCAAGAAATGCATAAAATAACATAACATATAATACCAAGAAAATGAAAGAAGTAGAATCTGAAGACTATTAGATTTTTATCAGGAGCCACTGAGAAATAGAATTCAATGAATCTAGATACTCAAATACATGGAGGGAATTAACTGGCAGAAATTATACATGTGAATATAAGCATAAATATAAATAAGACATGATGAAATATAAATATTCACATATGCAAAGATTCAGGAAGGCTTTAGCTAATATTTTTAAGGTTGTTACTTGAATATAAAATCAGTCAGTGATGCCTTTTCCCAGGAAACAGCTAGGAAGAAAACTCAGGAAAGAACAACTAAATTTTATGAAGAAATATGATGGTTCCCTCAATTGTCAAAACACTGAAAATATAAGTTCATATTTCAGACAGTGGATATATATGAACAAAGTTCAGATTTTTCCTAGGATTATTATGTTTGATGAAAGGAAGGGTGAGTTCATCATCAACTTCTTGCTTCTATGCTGAATAATCCATGATGAGCCATAATGAGACTTTGTAAATTGTATGACTTGCAGCTGAATATAAATGAGCTTAAGTTCCTACAAAGAACACATTTTCTACGTAGGATACTGGAGTTAAAAAGGAAGCCATCAAAGAACTAAATTCTTAGATATAAAGGGCTTAATATATTCTTAGGCTACCAGAATACTGGCTAAGCCTTTAGGAATCAGAAAAATAAAACTCTTTCCATCTTGATAGCATAACTTTTATATCTTACTTATGGGAAAAGTGAATCACAAAATATTAGCAAGATTGGTGTTCTGCAGGCAAATACAATACCATTTATTGCTATATCTACTCCATTTTAAAACTAATGAATCCTCTTTTTCTTCATGCAGAAGCTTGAATGAAACAAGTATACTATACATCTTTTACACAGAGATAAATAAAACCTAAAACTTGCAAATTATATTGTGTTAAAGGGCAGGATTTTTATATGCTCCTTTTGAATAAGGCAAACAAATCTCAAGTATTCCAACATTAATACAGGCCTCTGTGCTACATCCATGTTGAGCCCTCAATTCTATGGTTGTCTCATAGTTCTAATCACTTTATTATTTTGAGCAGAAACATGCATATGAGTGAATCAAGGAGAGAAGTTTACAAAAAATGATTCTCTAAACCAAAACACTCAATATTTTCTTCCAGTGTGGCAGTATCCAGTGCCATGGAAATACATAAAAAGCATTGGCAACTGTTTAGGCACTGATATAGAAGGCATGGTTTTTTTCTTATCATGTCATACACTGTTTTTTGCTTTAAACCATAATAATAATTTTCTAAAACATGTTTTAGAATTTGAAAGCCTATTCAAGAAGAGTAAAGGAATTACACACATATTGAAATGAGAATGAAAATTATGACAGAGTTTTCTAGCTTACTGTCACATGTTAATAACAAGATATGTACATACCAGAAGGCTTTGGAATTCTGTAGGGAAAGATTCAAATTTAGAAAGATATATAAATATAAATTAAACTTCTTTGAAATTGTATTTTTAAGTTTTATTTTAACCAAAGAAATTCCTCCTTATGAACTCAAAATATCTGTTGAATATTCTGCCTAGAGCAGTGTTAATCTCTCTTTTCTGAAGACCATAGATGAGGGGGTTTATAAGTGGGGGCACCATGGTATAGAACATGCCTGTGAGCAGATTGCTAAGAGATGTTATATCTGCAATGGGACATAAGATAGCAATAAATCCAGAAATTGTAAACTTAAGTAGAACTCCCTACTGTGGAGTGCAGGTGGATAAGTCTTTATTACAAGCTTCCACAGAAAGCACCCTAAGCACCATTGAAAATATATTCTTATATGTCATAAACAATAAGGCAGAACATAATAAGCACAGACCTACACTTATAGTTAGGATAGCAAACTCAGGTAACTGAACATCTGAACATGAGATCCTCAAAATTTGAGGTAAATCATAAAAATATTGATGGATTACATTGGACCCTGTGAAGGGAAGCCTGAACATGGTGCCAGTGTGGAGAGAATAGACCAACCCACCTGCTCATGAGCCAGCAGCTGGCTGTGTGCACTTAAATGGGGTGACATCAAGCCCATAGTGTAGAGGGTGGCAAATGGCAACATAGCGATCATAGGACATCACCATGAGGAAGGCCAACTCTATGGATCCAAAGAGTAATCTGAGAAGCACATGCTGGGAGAGAAATCAGTTTACTGCCTGTCAGAGAATTCACAATGAAGTTGGGAACAGTAACAGAGATGCAGCAAAGATCTATGGGGAATAAATTTTCTATAAAGAAATACATCTGAGAGTGTAGACAACGGTCAGTCACAATAACAGAAACAGTTACAAGATTCATGGTCAATGCTCCCAGATAAATCACTAAAAGTAGCAGATCTTGCACAACTTATAGCTCCCAGGAGCTTGGGATATCCATGAGGACAAATTCTGTGAAGATAGTGAGGTTGCTCATATGCACTTTATATGCTGCAGTCAACTTGGCAGTCAGAGTATAAAATTATAAGATAATACTAAGAGCAAAATGAAGCCAATCCACAATATCAGCAATTAATTAGCAAACACTGGCATCAAGGTAAGGCTTCTAATCTAGAAATCAAGATACAGGAAATCAAGAAATGGCAGTGTTTAAAAATCAATAAATGCACAAATTTCTTTTTTGTTTTCTACCCCAACTCTGCTGGGCTATGGTAACTACAACACTCATGATTTAAGAGAATCTAACAATTATAAATATTTCCTATGGGATTTAAAGTTGAACAACCTTTCAATCATTGAGCCCCTTTTATAGTGTTTCTTAGAATTTACCTAAAACTAAGCCTGGACACATCTGGTGATTATATTCTTATTTTCTACAATATCAAATATTAAAGCAGACATGCCCTATGAGAAAGTTTCTATATAAACCAGAGGATTCTACCACTATGCAGCTGTTACTCATTCTCTTCATGTTCCAGGGAACGAGGATATTTTATCTCCCTGTCTATGGTAATATGACCTAGAAACTGATTCTGTAACAAAGTTAATGAAGAGTTCTGAAGATCGTTTGAAATTTTATTCCAAATGAGACAAACAATTATTCTTCAGCATTCTTTAATTTTAGGTGATTTCTAGGAAATGTAGATGAATTCCTTTATTCCTCCTTTGTGACATTGTCCATAAAATTATATTTGATTTAGATGGGAGTGTATATCTCAAGTTCCATTGTTTTCACCCTAGTTAACTTTCTCTAATAAACACAGAATCTAAGAAAAGCTTTCCAGCTGACAATACTCCTACCCACAGCATACTTTCACCATCCAGAATGAATTCCAATATTTAGTGAAGGGTTCACATTCTGGCCAAGTCCCTTTCCTCTATGCTTTTCTGGGTTCCAGAAATCTCCTAATTCATAAATAATTATGCTAACTATAATTTATTAAATTGTGCTTGGTTTGTAGCAGTTCAAAGGATAAAGAAATCTTATTTCAGCATTATATTTTATTTCAAAAACTTATGTTGTAGTAGAATTTAAATAGTTATGTTGTAGCAGAAATTAAACACTATTTAATTCTCATTTGTCAGAAACCTAGAATTAAGGTTTTATATTTCTAAAAGTTTAGAATTTGTATTTTATTAATATTTCATTTATATAAAATCCCCTATGTTTACAAATATATTTTTGAATTTTTGTGATGATTTATATATATAGTAATAAAAACGTTGTATTGCTTACTTTGGTTTTATCCAAATGAATTTCTAATTTATTGCTAATTATTTTGTGCAAATTGCTTTCTATAATATCCTTTCTATTAGGTAGTTTCTTCTAATATTTTCAATTTCTAAAGTACCTGAATTATGTTAAGCAGATAATTTTTAACTATGAAAACTTTACTTAGTAGTTAAAGTAAATAAAAATGACCTATGGTGCATGTTACTGAATTAACCCAGACGTACAGCTTGTTTTTTTAAAATATTTTTAAATATTTGTTTCATCAGAATCATGTTTTAGCCCTTGATCATTAATGTCTCCTTCCTATCACATCTCTTCAGATTGCATCTTATTCCTCAGTCTATAGAAATTCTCAAGTTTAATTATGCTAAATTTACCACACAACCTCTTCTTCAAAATGCACCATGATGGTCAAATGAATAGTATGGCCACACAGAGATTTTAGGGTTTTCCTCTATACCTTATTAACTCAGGGATCTTTAGGAAGCATATACTTCACAATTGTAAAATGTGGACATATTATAGGATAATGACTGGAATTGCTAATTTCTTATCTATTTTTAAAAAGATGATATATAGTAATATATTAAAATGATCAGCACAGAGCATGGCTGCTTCATAATATCCAGGAAATAAATATCAGAAATTGCTCATTGTAAAAACTGCACTGGAAATCTTTACATATCCATTGATGTTTTAATATTGATTTTTATTTACTTTGATACATTTCCATGAAATACCATGATTACTCTTTTTTGACTGTATATTTCTTAGCTTTCCTTTTAAATCTGGCTCAAGAAAGATCTCATACTTATTTCTTCCTCAATTTCAATATCAAGGGAATTTTGACATCAACATACTTCCAATATTTTGAGTCAAACTGTGTATTCACAGACAGATCTTCAGGTACCATATTAAAAAATAAAATAAAGTTAACAATTGAATGAGAAAAATCCAGCCTACCTTATGAGCAAAAAAGTGTCATATGGAGAAAAAATAATTAAGTGTGCAAATTATCTTTAGGCATAACATTGTTGTGTCAGAGAATTATTCATTTGTAATGTCAAAGATAAAAATCAAATATAATATACAAATATACCTAAAAAGTGAGAGATTATCTTCCATGACATGAATATATCTTTGAAATATTTAAAAGCTTAATAACATCCATGATCTTGCTTCTTCCTTCACTAATAAAATTCATGGAATCCCTTCCCAGGTAGATACACTTTTAACAACCATTCTGCTGCTGGATTCTTTATATACATGATTTTTCTTTTGTAAGGACACTTATGGGTCATACCTCCCATGAGACTTGGTTAACTGTCAGTCTCAATCTCAAGAGAACTAGCTTTCCTTCAACTCCTGCTTGGTAAGAATTCCTTCTGTATACTCTTGAGATAGTGGTGTTTCTTTGAAATAAAATTAGTAATTAATCTTTTGTTAAACTTAAACTAATTAGTTATTAAAGTTTCCCAATTCACAGGTGAATCAATATATTTTCAATTTATTTCATAATATAAATGTCATTTTTTTCATATAGAAATTACATAAAATCTTGTTAACCCTAAAATAATATGTTTTCTAACAATTGAGTACTAATATTATGGCATTAAGGAAAATCATATGCATATTACAAATTACTGAAAAAACAAAAATCAATTTTGACCAGCTACTAAATTTAAGAATATGAAATAATCTAGAATTGATTTTAAAGGAAAATATGTAAAAAATAAAAAAAAAGTAGTTGTGTTACAGAGTGGGACTCACTCAACAAATGTGTTTTGAACAGATACTGGCACATAGGATGTGATCACTAAAGTTAGTTTCCCTTTAGAATGTAAATTATTACCCCAAGAAGACTTTCTTAAGGAAGGAGTCAATAGTCATTTCTCTGAAATTTTTTATTAATGATTGCAAATCTGGAGAGAAGTATGTATGAAAAGCTAAGAAACCCTGTGGAAAATCTTGGAATTCAAGGCAAAAAACAGATGTCTCTGTGTACCTCTACAGTTTATCACCAGAGTTATAAAAGTCAGGCTGAAGTTTGGTGAGTAGTGATTAAAAGTCAAATCTATAGAAGCAGAGAACCCCTTTTATATTTTGACAACCTCTTCAATTTCTGAATTGATAGAACTGAATTGGATTCTCATGTTGGCTTTTTCATTTCAACTGTTGCAATATTTTTTTGGTTGAAGAATATGAAGAAAATATTGTCTCATGCAATTATTTGGTTACAAACTGAAAGGAGTATATTCATAGCACTTTCAGAAAATTGTCATATTCTTTGATGTTACACCAAAAGTCAACAAATGGTGGTTTCTTAAAGAAAGCTTGCCATTTTTAATCTAACATCATATTAACAACTTTTCATACTCTCTAAGATTTAAATTCATTGATCTATTATGGCATTTTGAGTATATCTTTCACTCATGCCTGATTTCATAACATCATGAAGTTTCAACTGGAAAATACTGGTTCTTAGAGTAATGCAAATATTCTAAATATCATGAATTTCATTATCTATTACAAAAATGTTCACATTTACTAAAATTGAAAAAGACAAAAAGCAGCTATATGATACGGATTACACTAGGGGTTTAATTTTTAGATTGAGCTAACAAATGATATTTTAGTTTTAACTATATAATCTCACTCTTGTAATTTCTTGCATGGAGCTGTGCATCGTTACTTATTCATGAAAAGTGTCTTTATCACAAAGCAGGTTCCTGTTTTTCCCTCCCTAGCAATTTCCTGTTTCTTGCTCCCTTACAAGCTCCTGCTTTACTTCTCCCCCTAATAAAACATACACTGGATGGAGAAGCCTGTGACCAAGGGCATTTTAAGAGCACAGTCAAGGTGGGAGAAAACAGTCCCTATGAGCTCACCCCTTCTCTCCTCCTCTGATGCCCCTTTTCAGATCCCAGTTTGCAGGTGGACTCTGCCAAAAGCATTCTTATCCCCACCTCTTTTTATCTGATTCTAACAAAGACCATTGCCTCCTTGTTCAGGGAAGCAGATTTGACTCTTGCTCTCCTGACCTCCGCTGGCTTCTTAATGAATGTTTTCCCTTCTGTGATTAAGTGTGATCTGTTCATTCATTCTGTTGCAATATATTGGATTAGTTTAAGAGTCTGAAGAAAATATTGTGTTGCAGGGATATATAATTAGAAAAATGTAGGGAATATTTGTTCAGAGATTTAAGATGCTTCTTAATATTATTCTATACTAATAATATTCTAAACTACAAATCAGCAAGTGTCTCTCCACACACTGAGATAACACCCTATGACAAGATGAACACTTTAATATTCAATAGAAGCATACCTTATGTGCACCCTATCCCACATGTATTTAAACATATAAATCCACCTGAAAATGTTGAATCACATTTATCTTCTGTAAAACGATATTTGTTTTGCACAATTAGAGAGACTTTGCAAAATCCATGATCCTGCCTCTTTTTTCACATAAAAAAATTTAGACACTTTTCGGGAAGGTTTACATTTACACTTAATCTTATAAACAATTCTGCTTCTAGATTCTTTGTTCACATGATTATTTCCTTATGAAGCACATATATGGGATATTCCTTTCAGGAGACCAGGAAGAATGATGTTTTTACTCTCCAGAGAGTCCAGTTTTCCCTCAGCTCCTGATAAGTAAGGATCCCTTGGTTATGCATATAAGCTTATTTAAATTCATAATTATGCTTATCAATAAAATTAACACAGATTTTGGGGGTTAAATTGAATAAAATATATTTTTAAAAGTTTCATAGGCCACTGATGATTTGATATGCATTAAATTTTATGTCATATTATAAATATAATTTATTTATTATATTAATAATTTCATGCAAACCCCAACAAAATATATTTTCTAAGTGCTTGAAGTAATATTATGGCATGAAGGATAATCATATACTGTTTAACTTTTTCACAAAAAGAAAAACGACATTACCCATTAGTTAATATATTTTAAAAAGGGATATATTTGAGAACGGATTTTAAAAAGAAATAAGTAAAAATGTTTTAGCATTGTGAATAGCTCTTATGAAAAATACTTTGAAGAGATACTTATAAGGAGTATATGATAATAACAGAAGGTAGCCCTCAGATTTTAAGTTACAAGGCTCAAAGTCAGTTCTAAGGAAAGTAGTCCTTTTATCACTTTCCAAAAATTCTTATTAATGGATGCCAATCATGAAAGGATCAGAATGTAGGAAAGATTAAGAAGCTCCCTGGAAATACTTCGAAATAAAGGCTCAAAAGTCGAAGTCTTCACCTATGTCCACTGGTCATCAGCATAATGATGCAAGTCAGTAAGAAAATTTAGTGAGTAAATCCACTTTGACTTCTTTTTTGGCCTCCCCACAGCCAGGAAAACTCAGAAAGGGTTTCAAAGGGACCAAGCAGATCTTTGTCTTTATAGGTCTCTGTGTGTATATTTTGAACAAAAAAGCAAAACTCTGAAAATTTGCTCAGCTTGATAGAGGCTACAAAATTTTCCTGATAAGGCAAGTGTAATTCAGTGTGAATCAAAATATATAAAAGATGTGGAGAGACATATGAAGGACAATGGTAGCCAGGCATCTAATAGAGCCACACTATTATTATTTGCATGGAGATTTCACACTCAGAAGAGGGTAGGCAAACTGCATACAAAAATATACTGAGATTCCTTGAAATATTGGAGAACATAATTTAACAGAATTTACAAACATCTCCCCTCATATTTTGTTGCTTTCAGGAATAATTTATACTCAATAAATTATTGAAAACCTTAAATAACTTAAATTTCTGTATATCTATGGAAAATTATCATATTTGAAATTGAAACTAATGCAGGTATATAAAATTCTTTAATTTATTAAAAGTAAGAAATCCCTTATATTTTACTGAAATAATGCATTTAAAAATGTTATATCCCCCAATCCAAATAAAATTATTCAGAAGAGAATATGGTTTTACCTTTAGAAAGGAGACTCTCTTTTCAGCTCTATTTCTTCACTTAATGCATTTCTTTAAATGAAAAGTCTAATGAAAATATCAACTTACACTTACATATTGTGAGAAAAGGGAAGGAATATTGATTATCATTTTATATAATTTTTCATATTACTCATATTCTACACCAAACTCATTATGTTGTGATTTTGTAAAGAGTAAGTTCCAATTTGCAATCTGAAATTTTATTAATGAACTTTTCACATTCACTTATATTTAAATCCATTATCTATAGGACAATGTGAATGGATTTTACCTGTGCATAATTGCATAAAATTAAAAAAAATCATCTGGAAAATATTGGTTGACAGCGATATGGAGATTTTCAAATATATTTCATTTTAAATTACCCCCCAAAACATGTAAATTAAAAATCACCCTCAAACCCTTAAGATAGAAGTTAAAATATTATTAAGACAAAGAGTTCAAATGGAGGACACAGGATTTTCTAGAATTGCAATTTTCACTTGAAACTGAAATTATATCATTAGTAATTTTGGTAGTTCTTTTAATAATATTCATTTTGTTATTATTAAGCAGTTGTAGGTTTAAAGAAAAATCATGCAAAAATATAGAATTCCTGTATACACCTCCATCACAAACAGCTTTCTCCTATTATCAACAATTGTTTTTAACCTGGTCCCTTTCTTACAATTGATAAAACAATATTATTATAATTATACTATGATCTCTAGTGCTTACTTTGCTAAGGGTTCATTCTTTGTATTGTACAGTTTTTTGGAATTAAAAAAAATTATACTAGTAACATATATATATGTCCCTAAATGCCACATTTTGAGCACTTTCAAGTATACAATTCTCTGGTGTTAATCACTTTCACAATGTTGTGCTACCTTACCATTATCCATTGTAAAACTTTTCCATCACCCTAAATACAAACTCTTTCTGTAATAAGTGAAAATCCCACCCCCCCATTCCTTACCCATTCCCATTCCCTGGTAACCTGTATTCTAAATTCTGAATTTATTAGTTTTCATATTCTAATTATTTTACATCACTGGGTTCATACAATACTTGTACTTTTGTGTCTGGCTTATTTCACTAACCATGATATCCTCAAATTTCACCCAAATTACAGCATGTATCAGAACTTCATTCCCTTATATTCCAGTTTATGTATATGCCATATTTTGTTTATGTGTTCATCAGTAAATGGACACTTGGTTTAATTCCAATTTTTGACAATTGTCAATAATGCTGCTATTAATATCAAAGTACAAATAGCTGTTCAGTTACTTGCTTTCAATTCTTTTGGATATATAACTGCAAATGGAATTGTTGGTCATATGTAGTTCTGTATAGGCATACCTCATTTTATTATGCTTTGCTTTATTCTGCTTTGCAGCTACTGCATTTTTTTACAAGTTGTGGCAACTGGTTCCATATTTCCAGTAGGACATGCTCACATCAGGTTCCTGTGTTACATTTTTGTAATTGTCACATTGTTTCAAACTTTTTCATTATTATAATATCTGTTATGGGGATCTGTGATTAATAATATTTGGTGTTACTGTACTAAGTATTTTGGGGTGCCATGAACCATGCCCATAGAAGATGGTAAATTTAATCTATAAATGTGTGTTTTCAGAGTACTCCACTGATCAGCTCTTGCCCCAACTCTCTCCCCTCCTTTTCTGCCCTGTTGCCTGAGAAACAACAATATTGAATTTTGGACAATTAATTAAAATGACCTCTAAGTGTTCAAGTGAAAGAATAGTTACTTGTCTCTTGCTTTAAACCAAAAGCTAAAAATGATTAAGCTTAGTTAGGAATGCAAGTGGAATGCTCAGATGGACTTAAAGATAGACCTTTTGTGTCAAACATTTAATGAAGTTTTGAAGGCAAAAGAAAAGTTCTTGAAGGAATTGCATATTGCTTCTCCAGTGAACATCTGAATAATTAGAAAGTATAACAGCCTTATTGCTGATATGGCAAAGTTTTAATGGCCTAGATAAAAGATCAAACCAGCCACAACATCCCCTTAAGCCAAAGCATAATCCACAGCAACACCCTATCTCTTATCCATTCTCTGAAGACTGAGAGAGTTTAGGAAGATACAGAAGAAAAATTTGAAGCTAGTAAAGGTTGGTTAATAAGATTTAAGGAAAGAAGCCTTCTACATTGCAAAAAGGTGCAAGGTGAAGCAACAAGTCTTGATGTAGAAGCTGCAGCAAATTTTCCAGTAGATCTAGCTAAAACAATTGATTAAATGACTATACTAAACAAGAGTTTTTCAATGTAGAAAAACAACCTTATATTGGAAGTAAATGTCACATAGGAATTATATAGCTACAGAGGATAAGTCAATGTCTAGCTTCAAGGTTTCAAAGCTGCAAAGGACAGGCTGACTCTGTTAAGGGTTAAGGTAGATAATTACTTTAAGTTGAAACTAATGTTTCTTTAGCATTCTGAAAATCCTAGGTGTATTAATCATCCAAAGGGGTGCTGATGCATAGTACCAGAAATCTGTTAGTTTTTATAAAGGGTATTTATTTGGGGGTAAAACCTGACAGTTACACGGCCCAGAAGAGTCCAACTCAAGGTATCATAAAGAGGTATTTTCTCACCCAAAGTCTGTTGCCACATGTTGACACAAGATGGTGGGTGATATCTGTGAAGGTTCAGCCTTACTCTTTCCTCTTAATGCTCTGTTGGCCCACCTTCTTCTGGTCTCAGCTGTAGGCTTGCATAGCACTCAGCTGCTCTCTTCTTTTCAGCTGCAAACTATCAGGCAAATGGTTCATCTCTCTTCCTGGGGCTGCAGGATCCTCTTCTGTGTCTATGGAGTTCCCATTCTCTTTTCTCCCATATCTGCTTCTGAGTTCTTGATTGTATATTTATATAGCCCACCAAGGGGGAGGGACTCAACCGTGCACACCCTAATGATATGGTCAAATCAAAGCCCTATTCTTGATTTAATCAAGTGAATGTATAGTGTTTGAATTTAAATCAATAAAGGGGTATCATGTCTAGAGGAACAGACCAGCTTACAAATATAGTCAATATATCTTTTTGGAATTCAAAAAAAAAGAATTCCAAAAAGAATGCTTGTTCACTGTGTCTATTCACCTCGGGAGCCCGTGAGGGAGGTAGGCAGAAAAAAGACTCTAGGTGGAGAGGGAAGCCTGTGCATATTGGCCCAGCTGCCATCTACTCCAGACAAACAGGAAAGCAAGAACGGCGGTTCTGTATTTGCAGGGCTACTTATACACCATTGTTATTACTCAAATGTTACACAGAAAGAACACAACATACAACTTCCCAGAATCATTTTTGCTATGCCTCAGGAGTATGTGTGCTTTGAGTCAAAGACTTTGTAAATTAATAGCCGATTCAACAGTTGGACCTCTGTCTGCACCTTAACCTTCACTGTTTAACCCTCACAGGCCACTACCCAAGTCTCAACCTTTACACTGCTACACTAGGGTCCTTAAGAATTATGTGAATCTACTCTGTCTGTGCTCCATAAAATGGAACAAGAAAGTGTAGATGAGAGCAATCAATTTACAACATGGTTTGCTGAGTATTTTAAGCACACTATTGAAACCAACTGCACAGAATGATAAGCAACAGATTTACAATATTGCACAAACTTTTTTGAGAAAGCATCAGCAGGTTTTGAAGGGATTTATTCCAATTTTGAAAGGAAATTTGATAAATGCATTGCATGCTCAAGAGAAATCTTTCATGAAAGGAACTACCAATCAATATGGCAAATTTCATGGTTGCCTTATTTTAATAAATTCTGCAGCCACCTCAACTTTCAGCAAATATCACCCTAATCAGCTAGCAGCCATCAACATCAGGACAAGTCTTTCCACCTGTGAAAATATGATGACTCACTGAAGACCCAGATAACGGTTAGCATTTCTAGCTAAGAATTAGTTTAAATTAAAGTATGTACGTTGCTTTTAGACATAATGCTATTTAACAGTTAATACATTACAATAGAATACAAACATATCTTTTATATGCACTGGGAAACAAAAACATCATATGACTTTTTTACTGAGGTGGTCTGGAACCAAAGCCATAACATCTCTGAAGAATATCCATACTTAATTTCTGAGGAAATGCCAATCTGTTTGTTGAGTAATTTTTCAGATCTACTTTCCAACCAACCAAGAATTAGTGTTTCCATTTCTCCATAGCCTTTCCAATACTTATTTTATATATATATATTTTAAATAGGAACCATTCTAGTAGGTGTGAAATAAGATCTCATTGTGGTTTGTATTTGCATATACTGAATTGCTAATGATGAGCATCCTTTCATGTACTTATGATAATATGAATATTTTCCTTAAGAGAAAAATTTATTCACATATTTTTCCTATTAAAAAAAATCTGATTGTCTTTTTGGTTTTGAGTATTTTGAGTATTTCTTAACAGAGATTTTAAAATTAGTGGATATGTTGCTTCCAAATATTTTCTCCTATTCTTTTGATTGTCTTTTTTTTTTTCATGAGAATGTTCTCTGAGCATATTAAAAAAAATATGAAGACCATTTAATCTATTTTTTGCTTATTGCTTGTGTTTTTGGTTTAATGTCTAAAAAGCCATTTTCTAATCTAAGCTCTTAAAAATGTTTCCCTAGGTTTCCTTCGATGAGTTTTATAGCTTAATTTTTTATATTTAGGACTTTGCTCCACTTTGAGTTGAATTTGTTATATGGTGTGAAGTAGCAGTCTAGCTCTATTTTTTGTTTATGGTTATCCATCTCTTCCAACATCATTTGTTGAAGATACTATTCTTTCAGCACAGAATGGGCTTCACAACCTTGTGAAAGATAAGTTAGCCGCACATATGAGCGTTTATTTCTGCAAACTAAATTCTTTCCATTGGTCTCTATGCCATCCTTGTGCCCATACCACAAAGTTTTAATTACTGTTGCCTTGTAAAAAGTTTTAAAATTGGAAATTGTGAGTCCTCCTCAACATTCCATATACGCTTGATGATTGGTTTTCCCATTTCTCCCAAGAAGGCTCAAAATTTGATTAGAATTGCATAGAATCTATAACTATATCTGGGTAGAACTGACATCTTAGCAATATTTAGCTGTCTACTCCATGAATACAGAAATTCTATCCATTTATTTAGGTCTGCTTTCATTTCATATATATATTGAGTTTTTCATACACAATTCCTTTACACTCTTTGATAGATAACTTCCTAGATATTTGATTCTTTTATTTAATATTGTAAATGCACATTTTTCTTCATATTGGTTGTTACTAATGTTTAGAAACACCACTGAGTTTGTAGGTTAATTTCATTCCTTACCATTATGTTGAATTTATCTATTACTGGTAATTGCTTTTTTGAGAATTTCTTAGGATATTCTGTATATGGGATCATGCCATCTGCAAAGAGTGAATATTTTGCTTTCTCCTTTCAAAATTGAATGTTTATTTTCTTTTGCTTGCCAAATTGTTCTGTCTAGTACTTCCAGATAATGTTGAATAACATTGTGACAGCAGACATTCTTGTATTCTTTCTGTTCTTAGGGAGATTGCTTCATTCTTTTAAGATTGAGTATGATATTAGCCGTGGGTTTTCCAAATATGTGCTTTATCATTTTGAGATAGTTTTCTTCTATTCTGTGATTTTGGTGTGTTTTCATCAAGAAATTTCTCTGGGTTTTGTCAAAAGCCTTTTGTGCATCAATTGCAATGACTGTATTTTTTATTCCTTATTTATTTATTTTTGTGTGTGTGGTATATTGTATTAATTGATTTTCTTATGTTCATCTATCCTTGAGTAACTGGTATAAATCCAATTTGACCATGGTGTACAATTCTTCTAATGTGTGATTGTATTCAGTTTCTTAGAATTTCATTGATGATATTTGAATATACATTAATACTAGATATTGGTCTTTAATTTTCTGTTTTTGTGATTTCTTTCTCTGGCTTTTATATGAGGTTGATGATGGCCTTATAGAATGAAGTAAGAAACAGTCCTTCGTCTTTATTTTTTGTGAGTATTTGAGTAATATTGATGTTAGTTCTTCTTGGAATGTATCTTAAATTCACCAGTTTAGCCATGTGGTCCTGTACTTTACTGAGAGCTTCCATTACTGAGTCAGTCTCTTTACTTGTTTTACTTTTGTGTGTATGTTTGTGTATTGATTTCTTCTGAGTCATTTGTGTCTTTCTAGGTATTTGTCCATTTCATCCAGGTTATCTAATATATGATCAAACCATTTTTCATAGTATTTTCTTTTTTGGGGGTAGAATATTCTTTTTTTTTTTTTCATTTTTATTGTAATTTAACATTCTTACATGAACATACATAAATGTGTGTAGTAAAAGTTGTTAACTTACAAAACATACATGTATATCACCGTTCAGGTTTCCCATACATCGCATCACCCCACCACCAACATCTTGCATTGTTTGAAACATTTGTTACAAACTTCAAAATAGCATAGGCACTATATTACTACTACCAATAGCCATAATCTTATATTTGGTGTATTTTCCCCCAATGAACCTGATTATTAATACCTTACATTGGCATTACATATTTGCCCTAATTCATGAGAAAACATTCTCATATTTGTTCAGTTAACCACAGTCCAACTTCCACTACAGGATTCATTGTGCTGTACAGTCCCATCATTGTACAATCCATTCAAGGTATACACTCAGTGGATCTCATTTTCATCACAGAGTTGTGCTATAAATCACCTCATTCAATATTAGAACATTTTCATTACTCCAAAATGAAAAATCCCATACTCCCTTATACCCCTTATTGTTGTCCCTTAAAATTGATGTAATGTCTTCTTTGCCATTGCTGCAAGAATATTACAATATTATTGTTAACTGCCATTCATAAGTTAAATTAGTTGGAATTTTTCCATGTATCACCATATAATATACACATTGTAAAAGAACATGCTTATATTTATACTATTAACCTACTTTTGTAGGATTGGTAATAATATTTCCACTTTCATTTCTGATTTTAGATATTTGCATACTCTTTTTTCCTTTGTCATACTAGCTAGGATTTTTTTTTTTAATGATCTAATGAAAGAACTAACTTTTGCTTTTGTTGGTTCTCTCTCTCTCTTTTTTTTTTTTTTAAATTTATGCTGTGATTCATTTATCTCCACTCTAATCTTTGTGTTTCCTTCCTTTTCCTTATTTTGGACTATTTTCTCTCTTCTTTTTCTTGTTCTCCAGGTACTTGGTTTAGATTTTGATTTTAGATATTTCTTCTTTTATATGAAAGCATGTAAATGTATAAATTTTACTCTCATCACTGCCTTTGCTACATAACATATGTTTTGGTATTTTATTATTTTGTTTTCATTCACCTTAAGGTAACTCCTAATTTCCATTGTGATATCTGCTTGATCCATTGCTTGTTTAAGATTGTGATGTTCAATTTCCACATATTCATGAATTTTCTTGATCTTCCTCTGTTACTGATTACAGCTTCAACTTACTGTTGTCTGAGAAAATATAGTGAATAATTTAATTTTTTTTAAAATTTGTTGAGACTTGTTCCCTTACCTAACATATGATCTATCTAGGAGAATGACCCATATGCCCTAGTGAAAAATGTGTATTCTGCTTTATATATGTGTTATTAATTCTATGCATGTGTCTTAAGTCTAATTGTTAATAGTCTCATTCAAGTATTCAATTTCATTATTGTTCTTTTCTGAAGGTGTTCTATCAATTGTTGAACATCTTGCACAGAAGACCCCTACTATTACTAGAGAAACATCCATTTCTCCCTTCAAATCTGTCAATTTTTGCTTAGTGTATTTTGAGAATCTGCTTTAAGTGAATATATATTAATAATTATTAAGCTTTCTTTTTTAATATACCCCTTTATCAGTTTATAGTGTCTTTGTCCCTTGTAATGTTTTTTTTTGTTAAAGTAATTGTGTTTTAAAGAAAAATAATGCAGAAAGTACCATGTTCCCATATACTACCACATATACCCACAGGTTTTTTTGTAATATTAACACTTTGTATTAGTATGGTCCCTTTGATACAGTTGATAAACAATAATATTATACTTACACTATATAATCCATTGTTATAGTCCATCTATGCAAACATTACTCTTAAACTCCTCCATCCACCATCCTTTTGTTGTACTTCTTTTTTAAACAAATCACTTTTATTGATATATATTAATAAGGCATACGATGCATCCAAAATGTACAATCAATGGCATCTGGTATAATAACAGAGTTGTGCATTAATTTCTTCAGTCTTTATTAGAGCATTTTCATTATTTCAATAATAATAAACAAAAAACAGGCAAGCAAACAAGAACATTACTCACTTCTCAATCCCTGTATACTTCCCCACTGTACATAGGTGATGCTTCTGGCTATTCTGTCTAAACTGTATAACCAATGGTTTTTAGTATAATCACAATCTTGAACAATCATCATCTCAAAATTTTAGAACAATTTCATTCCTACAAAAAGAAAGACTCCCTTAGCATTCCTTCCTCAGACCTACACAACCACTAATCTCATTTTATCTTTATAAATTGATTTATATTTACATTTCATATAAATGGGAACATGCTACATGTAGTACTCTCTGTCTGGTCTACTTCACTTAGTGTAATGGATTTTTTTGTCTGACACTAACATTTTGTGGTATTAACCTACATTTGTTCAGCTTCAAAGAAAAGTGGTCTTATATATGCAATTCTACCCATATTCATATTTCACATAATATACTTCATATTTAACATAATATATTTATTTCATAATAGGCAGTCATACACTCTTTGTCCTTTTGTTTCTGGCTTGCTTCTCTCAACATAATGTCCTCCAGGTTCATCCATGTTGTCATATGTTTCACGACCTCATTTCTTCTTACTGATACATAATATTCCATTGTGTGTATACTTCACAATTGTTTATTCATTTATCAGTTGATGGACACCAGGTTTGTTTCCAACTTTTGACTATCATGAATAACACTGCTATGAACATCGATGTGCAGATACATATTTGTGCAACTGGTCTTAGTTCTTCTGGTTATATACCTAGCAATGTTATTGCTGGGTCCCACAGCAAATCTATATACAACTTCTTAGGAATTGCCAAATAGTCCTCTACAGTGGCTGTATCATTTTACATTCCCACCAATAGCAAATAAGCATTCCAATCTCTCAACATCCTCTCCAACATTTACAGTTTCCCTACTTATGAATAGCACTCAGTCTAATAGGTGTGAAATGATGTCATTGTAGTTTTGATTTGCATTTCCCTAATCACTAGTGATGTTGAACAATTTTTCATGTGTTTCTTCACCATTTGTATTTCTTCTTTGCACAGTTGTGTTTTCAAGTCTTTTGCCCATTTTTTAATTTAATACTTTGTCTTTTTATTGTTCAGTTATATGATCTCCTTATGTATCATCGATATTAAACCTTTATCAGATATGTGATTGCCAAATATTTTCTCCCATTGAATCAGCTGCATTTTCAACTTCTGACAAAGTCCTTTGAAGTGCAAAAGTGTTGAATTTTGAGGAGGTCAAATATATCTGTCTTCTTTTGTTGCTCATGCTTAGGGTATAAGGTTTAAGAAACTGCTGCTTACCATAAGGGTTTTAAGATGTTTTCCCACATTTTGTTTTTATATTTAAGTCCTTGATCCATTTTGAGTTCAGTTTTTATATAGTGTGAGATAGGGGTCTTCTTTCTTTTCTTTGGATATGGCTATCCAGTTTTCCCAGCACCATTTGTTAATAAACTGTTCTAGCCCAGCTCAGTGGACTTAACAGCCTTGTCAAAAATCACTTGACTATGGTTTTGAGGGTCAATTTCTGAGATCTCATTTCAATTCCATTAGTCAACCCTTCTGTCTTTATGCCAGGAGCATGCTGCTTTTACCACAGGAGATAAGTAATATGCTTTAAAGTCAGGAAGTTAGAGTCCTCCAACTTTGTTCTTCTTTTGTAAGACATTTTGGCACTTCAGGGTCCCTTACCCTTGATTATTGGCTTTTAGATTTCTAGCAAAAAAGGCTGTTGGGATTTTTATTGGGATTGCATTGAATCTGTAAATCCGTTTGGGTAAAACTGACATCTTCACAATATTTATTCTTACAATCCATGAACACAGAATGTCCTTCCATTTATTTAAGTCTTCTGCAGTTTCTTTTCACAATTTTTTGTAGTTTTCTGAATATAGGCCCTGTATGCTAAAGAAAGGTTAAGTTTGTTGTGTATAGAAATGCCAATGATTTTTGCATATTAACCTTGTATCCTGCCACTTTGCTGAACTCGTCTATTAATTCTAGTAGCTTTGTTGTGGATTTTTCAGGATTTTCTAGATATGGGATCATGTCATCAATGAATAGTGAAAGTTTTACTTCTTCTTTTCCTATTTTGGTGCCTTTTATTTATTTGCCAATCCTAATTGTTCTAGCTAGAACTTCTAACACAATGTTGAATAACAGTGGTTTATTACAACAATTGATTTTCTTGTATTATAACACCCTTGCATACCTGGGATAAAATCCATTTGATCATAGTGTATAATTCTTTTTTTTTTTAAAGGACACTTAGATTACATATGTGTTACACAAAAGATAAAGTGATTCCTATATCCTCTACTCCCCACACCTCCCACCTCCACCCACATGAACATCCTTCATTAATGTGGCATATTCATTGCAACGGATAAATGCTTCCTGAGACTTTGCCATTAAGAATAGATGATAATTCACATTGTAGTCTACACTCTCTCCCACATCTGCATGTTATGTGATGATATAAAATGACCTATATCTGTCATTGCAAAATCACTCAGGATGATTCCCAATTCCTGAACATCCCTGTATTACAACTGTTTTCCCTCTCCCTGCCCCCAAAGCCACCAGTGGCCAATGGCTCCACATCAATATTGTAATTTCTTCCATTGCTGGGATCACAATACATCTATAGTAGAATACCAGTAAATCCACTCTAGTCCATAGCTCTTCCTCCAATCCCTAGGATTCTGGGATGGTGATGTCCACTCCAACCCAAGTTGAGAGGGGGCTTATATACCATGGGGAAGATTAATGGGACTATCATGCCTGCAGCTGCAGACTCTCTTCATTCCCTGGGATGGCTGTTGTCCATCATCATCTCCTCTTCAGTTGCCCTGGGTGACTCCAATGAACTGTAGAGTAGGTGTTGCAACTCCACTGAGTTTCTGGGCCCAGCTGGCACATGGACAGTCCAAAAACTCGAGTCTCTGGATGTTCACCTACAAACTCCAGCACCAAGTATACGTTTAAGTAGAAGGGACAGATGAGCCATATACAGGGAAGACATATTTGAATCCAACTCTGTCAGGTTCAGGAGCACAAATTCCAAAGAAGGGCCAATTGGCAAGGCACCAAATTCTGGAGCTACCCACCTTGATCATAGGACCTGGGCATCTCCAGATCCCTCAGGAGCCCCACTATTTGGGATGGTGTCTACTTTGGAAGTCTATGAGATCCTGTTGAGATATGTGTAAGCGTTACCTCTGGGATGACTTCCCAACTCACTTTGAAATCTCTTAGCCATAGAAACTCATTTGCCTTTACCATTTCTCCCTTTTATTTCAGGTCTCTTTCCAGTTGCATTGCTAGTTGGTGCTTGGTAGGAATCCCTTGGTGCCAGGGAGACTCATCTACAGAAGTCATGTCCCATGCTGGGGGGAAGGTAATGCATTCATATGCTGAGCTTGGCTTAGAGAGAAGTCACATTTGAGCAACAAGGAGATTCTCAGGAGGCAGCCCTTAGGCACCCAATAACAATAGGCTAAGTTTCTATTTCAACAGCAAAGACTCATAAGCTTAGTCATCAATTTCAAGGGGCCCATCATTGGATCATCCTCCTTCACTAGTCACTGCCCCTACACTTGGGGGACTGTTGCTGCTTTCTTAGAGAATGTGGCAGAGCTCTTCAGGATGGGAATTCAGTGTTCTTTCAGTTATTGTGTGAGTCTCCACCCATTGTGACGATGTCCCGTGAATATTTGAGCCGTTTTACATACATTTTATGTACGCTCAGGTAAACTTCCTCTCAAACATCCCCATCCCTGACACCCCATACAAAACGATCCTCCCCCACCCCAGTTGTAAACCTTCTGTAATCCAAAACTTCTTCAAAAATGAAACCATTACAGTAACCAAATACAATTAATAGGAAAATGAAACAATAATGGTGAGTTTAAATTTAAGAAATAAAATACATAAAATTAAAAAAAACTAAAAATAAAATAAAATTCAAAGATAAGTATATTAAAAAAATTAAAAATATTAAAAATTTTTTTTTGAGATTTTGCCTTTCATCACTGCAATATCTCACATCCTGTCTGTACCGTGGCACCTTTCCCCACTCATTTCCCACTGTCTCACTATTTTTTATTTTGTTTTCAAAGATGTTTTAGGTCACAGTAAAGTCACACACAGAATACAGGAGACTCTCATATACCCAAAATTTTCCCCATTTCCTTCCCCCCTCATATTAATATCTTTTTATATGTGGATGGTACCTTTTTTATAACTGATATACAAATAGTGAAACATAGCTACTAAACATGGTCAGTGGTTTACATTATGGTTTGCATTTTAGACCATACACTTTTCTTAATTTTTTTTACTTATCATGTCCTTGGTCCATCATTGTAACATCATGTAAAACACTTTGACTGCCCACTAAATATCCCCAGTCCGATCTGTTCTATTTCCCCTTTCCCCTCCCCTCAGGGGCTATGGCAACCCCCTGGCTTCACTCTTTGGATGACAAGATCCATAGTTGCATGAAACAACACTGAGGTCTTGACAAACTGGTTTATCCTCCCGTATTAGGAACCGTCCATGATCTTGAGATGCTCCCTCTTTGTTTATTTGTGAACCAATCAGTCCTACTGAGAATGGGATTCCAACTCCTTCCCCCTCAATATGTGGGTCTCTGTCCACTGATACAACACATTATGAAAGAATGATCACTCACACACTCCCTAGAAGTCTGCTCCATGTGTGCCCTGTCCCAAATGCTGTCCACCTCAATCCAACAACCTAAACCAGGAACCTTTCCTTGTCATATTGCCATTAGAGTCCTCCCAAATTTTTACATTCAACCACATACCCTAAAATCCCGTGTTCACCTGGTCCCTCTCCCAAACGACCCCCCAGTACCCTGGACCTTTCCACCCACCCTTCTCAATCTACCCACCTGTCAACCCTGTACCACCCAACCCAATAATATTACTACCTTCCTGTCATATCCCTTCAAAATGCATGTACATACTTTCACCTTACCATAGATTACATCTGTATGGGTGTTGGTTCACAACCTTCTTCTCCCTTTCTATTTCTTTTAAACCTATCTTCCAGACAATAGCTTTCTGAGTCTGCTCAATTTTCTTGATTCATATCAGTGTGGTCATGTACTGTTCATCCTTCAATGCCTGGCTTGCTTCACTCAACAAAAGGTCCCCAAGATTCATCCATGTAATCCCATGTGTTAGCAATTTATTCCTTCTTACAGCTGGGTAATATTCCATTGTGTTTATGTACCACATTTTGTTTATCCACTCATCTGTTGATGGACACCTGGGTTGATTCCAACTTTTGGCAATAGTGAATAATGCTGCTAGGTGTGTAATTCCTTGAATGTGCTTTTGGATTCTGTTTGCAAGAATTGTGTTGAGGATTTTTTATCCATATTCATGAGAGATATTGGTCTGTACTTTTCTTTTTTCCTAGTATCTATATCTGGTTTTGATATTAGGGTGATGGTGGCTTCATAAAATGAGTTTGGTAGCATTTCTTCCTGTTCAAATTTTTGGAAGAGCTTGAGCAAGGTCAGTATTAGGTCATCTTTGAATTATTGGTAGAATTTACCTGTGAAACCATCTGGTCCTGGGCTTTTCATATTTGGGAGGTTTTTGATGACTGTTTCAATTTCTTCACTTGTGATTGGCTTGTAGGGATCTTCTATTTCTTCTAAAGTCCATGTAGGTGGTTCGTATGTTTGAGGAATTTGTCCATCTTGTGTACATTTTCTAGTTTTTTTGCCATAGAGTTGTTCATAGTATCCTCTTATGAGCTCTTTTATTTCTACAGGGTCAGTGGTACTGTCCCTCCTCTCATTTCTGATTTTATTTATTGGTGTCTTCTCTCTTTTTTTTCTTTGTAAATCTAGTTAAGGGTTTGTCTACTCTGTTGAAATTCTCAAAGAATCAACTTTAGATTTTGTTGATTCTATGATTTTTTGTTTGACTTCATTTAAATAATAGTAAAGCACTAATCTTTACTATTGTTTTCTTTTGTTTGACTCAGGATTAGTTTGCCTTTTTTTTTTTTTTTAGTTGTTCCAGGTGTGCAGTTAGATCATCAATTTTAGATCTTTCTTCTTTTTAATGTAAACATTGAGGGCTATAAATTTCCCTCTCAGCACTGCCTTGCAGTGTACCATACGTTTGGATATAGTGTGCTCTCATTTTCATTTATATCAATATTTTCATTTATATCAAGATATATGCTAAATTCTCTTGCAATTTCTTCTTTGACACTGATTATTTAAGAAAGTGTTTAATCTCATAATTATGAATTTTCCTTTTTCCATCTCTTATTGTTTTCCAGCTTTCTTCTCTTATCAGAAAAAGTGTTTTCTATAATTTTAGTCTTTATAAATTTCTTGAGACTTGTTTTGTGACACAGGATATGGTCTATCTTGCAGAAGGATCCATGAGCACTTGAAAAGAATATATATCTTGCTGTTTTTTGGTGCAATGCACTATAGATATGTGTTAGGTCAAGTTCTTTTATCATATTATTCAAGCTCTCTGTTTTGTTACTTAGCTTCTGTTGAGATGTTCTCTCCAATACTGAGATTAGTGGATTGAAGTCTCTAACTATTATTGTAGAGACATCTATTTCTCCCTTCAATTTTGCCAATGTATGCCTCATGTCTCTTGGGGCACTGAGTTTAGGTGCATAAATATTTAGAATAGTTATTTGTTTTGTTGAATTTCATTTTATTAATATATAATGACCTTCTTCATCCCTTATAACAGTTTTGCATTTAAAATCTATTTTGTCCAATATTAGTATCACCACTCTAGCTCTTTTGGCTGCTGTTTGCATGGAATGTCTTTCTCTAACCTCTCTCTTTTAACCTGGTTGTGTCCTTACATCTGAGGTGAGTCTTTTGTAGACAACATATTACTGGGTCATATTTTTCATCTATTCTATCAGTCTATGTCTTTGGATTTGGGAGTTCAAGCCATTAACATTCAATGTTATAACTGTAAAGGCATTACTTACTTCATCCATTTTTACCTTTGGCTTTCTGTTGTCATATCAAAGTAAGGTTTATCTTTTTTATCCTTTCTAATAATCTTCATTTAAACACACTTCTCCGAGTCTCTAGCACTTATTTTTTTCTTTCTGGCTGCAGCACTCCATTAATATCTCCAGGAATTATTGGCATTTCATAATATATTCTGTCAGTTTTTGTCTGTGAAGACTTTGAACTTCCCTTCATTTGTGAAGGTTAGTTTTGCCAGGTACAGAATTTCTCTGGTAGTTTTTCTCTTTCAATACCTTAAATACATTATACAACTTTCTTCTCTCCTCAATCATTTCTGATGAGAAGTCAGCACTTAATCTTAATGGGTTTCCCTTGTATGTGATGCTTTACTTTTCTCTTGCTGCTTTCAGAATCCTTTCTTTATCTCTGATATTTGTCATTCTGAAAAGCAGGTGTCTCTGGGTAGATATATTCATGTTTATTCTGTTTGGAGTGTGCTGTCCTTCTTGGATATTGATATTTATGTCTTTCCTAAGGGTAGGGAAGTTTTCAGGCATTATTTCCTCAAATATTCTTTCTGCCACTTTACCATTTTCTTTTCCTTCTTGGACACCAATATAATACATATATTTCCTCATTTCACATTGTCATTCATTTCTCAGAGTTCCTGTTCCATTTTTTCCATCTTTTTTTTTTTTCTGGTCTCCTGTCTTTTCCAGTTCAGGTGTTCTGTCTTCAAAATCACTAATTCAGTCCTCAAGAAATTCAAATCTCCTCTTATGTACTTCTACTATATTTTTAATCTCATCCAAATTGTCTTTCATTTACATAACATCTGTTACTTTTCTCTGCAGAATTTCAAATTGTTCTTTATGCTCTCCCAGTGTCTTCTTAATATCCTTTGTTTCTTTAGTCATATTTTCTTTCAATTCTTTGAAAGCGATTTAACAGAGTAGTGTGATTATCATTGATTAAATGTCTTAAATCCCTGATCTCTTCAGGATATTTAGTTTGTTGCTTTGGCTGTGCCATGTTTCCTGTTTCCTAGAATGGCTTGGACATTTTTGCTGATTTCTAAGCATCTGATATATTGGTGAATTTTCTGATCACCAATTTCTCTTTCTTGTCTATTGTTATTAACTTTTAAAGCTCTTCTTTGATATTTGGTTCAACTTATCCCAAGTCTTTAAAATTGTCAAGCTTAAGATATCAAAGCCATGCCAGGAATTCATTAATGGTGCACAGACTTTCTCCCAGGGTTGGGGTAAAGAGATCTCTAAAAGCAGTTCTTGTCCATATAATTTCCAACTCAGCCATCAGATGGCACATGTTGGCACACCTTTCCACAGAGGCGTATCTCGATTTTCCCTTTCTTCTTGTCTGGCCATAGCCGAGATTCAAAGTGGGCTCTGCTGGCTGAATTCACTGAAGAACTCCCTCCCTGACTTCCCCTTCCTTTTCCCTTGTAACAGCTGACTGGGAGGAAGATGTCTGCTCCCCTTTAAGTCAGCTAAAATAAGCCAGGGGTTTTACCCCCACTGTATACCTTGGGGGTGGGGGATTGGAGTCCTTCCCAGCAGCCTGGAGGTTTAGTAACTCACAGTTTGTTGTTTCAGCTTTGTCCTCGCTGTTCCTCAATCTCCTGGGAGTTTTGAAGCACTGTCCTGGTCTGCTGAGCCCCAAGGCAGGTACCTCAGACAGTTTTTGGCTCTTTCTCTATTGTTTTTGTAAGAGATTTGAGCATTATCTTCCTAATCTAACACCATCTTCCCACAATACCTTTTTGTACTTCTTAATTATTGTATCTTTGTACATTGAATATTCAAAACCATTTATTATCATTATGTTTATGCATTTCCATTTTAAAACTTGCAAGATATAAAAAGTTCAGTTATATACCAATAATATAATAAAAGAGTGGTATTTATAATTACCCAAATAGTTACCTTGATTGAAAGTATGTATTTCTTTATGCCCCTTCAGTCCACTCTGTAGTGTCCTTTAGATACAGTCTTAAGAACTGCCATATGTATTGCTTCTAGGGCAGCGGTAGTGGTGACAAACTCCCTCCACTTTTGTTGATCTCTCCATTTTAGAAAGACCACATAGCAAGATATACAATTCTTAGTTGGCAATTGTTTTTATTCAACACTTTAAATATTGTGCCCCACTTCCTTCTCGCCTCCAAGACTTATGATGAGAAATAATTAAACTCATCAAAGTTTCCTTGTACATAAAACATCACATTTCCCTTGGAGCATCAGAACTCTTTCCATGTATAGGTTACTAGGAGATAGTTTTTGAGTTGAGAATGGGAGCTGTTGTTTAATGTATAGAGAATTTTTAATAAGGTTGATTGTAAAAGTATGGGAATGAAGAGTTGATGGTAACACATTATAGTGACTATAACTAATACTGCTCATTCATAAATGTGATTGTGACAGAAAGGGATAGTCTGTGGATGTAAATGTCAATTGAAAGGCAGCTAGATAGTAATCTAGGTAATATATAACTTTTGCTTAAAAGTGTAAATATAAGAATTCTCTTCTTTTACAAAGTGTTTAGAATATAGAGACACATGGGGAAATTAAAGCTAATGTTATTTATGGATGATAATTAACAAGAATATTTTGATATTTTTGCAGCATTGCCAAAAAGATATTATATCAGTTCTAAGGAACAACAATATCATGGATAGGAGGTACGAAATTTTTCCTTTTGGAGTAATGAAAACATTCTTAAATTTACTGAGGTGATCACAGCACTATTATGCAATGAAAATGAGAACCACTGAGTGTACATTTTGAATGGACTCTACCAAGCTTGTGTCAGTATAACAAGGAATCCAGTGGCAGGAGATTGACTGTGGTTAGCAGAAGATATATGAGAATATTATCTCATGAGCTACAACAAATACATAATACAGCTACAGGGTGTTACTAATCAGGTAGTTTGGGGGACAAATACACCAAATGGAAGATATGACCTATAGTTAGTAGTAATATTTTGACCATGCTTTTTTATTTTTTGTATCACTGTTTTACAACAATGCAAGGTGTTGTTGGTAGGGTGATTTAAGGGAGCACTGTATGATGATGTGCATGTTTGTTTTGTAAATTCACAACTATTTATACACAATTATTTTTATGTATATGCCTGTATGTATGATTTAATTCAATATTATTCCATAAAGACTACATGTTTTTCTAAATATTAACAAAATTAAATAAAAATACTAAGAATTTTTGCATTGATTTGTTGGGACTTCATTTCTAATTTTTAAAAAATGCTTGTACACTAATACATATCATTTTGATTTATAATAATATTTTGGGGAACTTGTATACAGCTCTCATTCTGGAAATTTTTTTCTGCCTCAGAAATAGTACTTAGGAAGTAAATAATTTTTATCCTTCTTGAAAAATAAGGACAGGGGGTGTAACCAGAAACCAAAATAGATTTATTGTTATTGTAGTTATTATCTTGTGTTAACAGAATAACTTGTAACATTGATATAAAGAACGCTTGCCAAGAAGTAAAATTTGAAATTTCACATGACAATAGATGTGTTTTTCCCTTATAATTCTTGTTGATTACAGAATTTCAAATAAAATCACATCACCTTACAAGTTTTTACATTCCTGAATCCTGTGGTTGTGCTGTGAATTTAGATGACTGTCCAATTTCTATTAATTTCTAGCTGATTTTATTCCCTAGAATCTCTTGTTGTCTTTCTTTATACTTAATTTCTTTTGTTTTCCAGATATAATTTTTCTCTAGTATTCAGTTCTTTCATGTGGCAACATTTATCTTATCATTTGTGAATGATTTATATAAATGATCTGCTTTGTTTTGCAATTGTAGCATTTTTCCTCTCCAAATGCATAATTTCTTTCAATGGTCAATTATTTTGTTCAAGTAGTTTGGTTATTAGCTTTCATGCATTTTTCTGTAGGTTTGGATATCTTTGCTAATATTTAAGAATGTAGGGTTTCGCTGATTTTTCTAAGCTGTTTTGTGTGTTTTCTTTTGTAGTGCCATGGAGGTATATTTCTGTTTTTGCTAAAAGCCAGTTTTCTCTGGAACCATGTATATATGAACAGGATATCAGGATGGAATTCAAGCAATTAGACATTAGGGTGAGGGGAATTCAAGAGCTTTAAGATGAATTATTTGGTTGTTCCATTTTGCATCCACACTAAACAATGAAAGAGAAATGAGGGGAGAATTGTGGATTTTAACTGTCATTTGTGAGAAGATATTTTTTTAGCCAACTTCCCTTTTGTGGAATGCTTTGTTATTCTTACCCTTTAATATACTTGCTAACTCATAGTTTTAAATATATTTGAGACCTCCCTATACTCCACTCATTACCCAAATATTTCTCCTCCTTTGCTTCAAGAACTATGTACACATTCTGGGCTTCTGCTCCCATAATATTCCTTATTCACCAACAGGTTTCCTTGTGCTCTTATTCAATATTTGCAAGTCCTCTCAGTATCTGACTGTTGTGGCATTATTAATTCACAGCAAGTGGGAGATAAGCAGACACAGAAAAAACACACAGCAAATGGACACAACAAACACAAGCAGCAAGGGGGGGGGATAAAAAATAAATAATTAAAAAAAGAAGGATAGGAAGGAGTGTATTTGGCTCAAATAGTTGAGCACCTTCCTCCCATTCGGGAGGCCCTGGGTTTGGTTTCCCAGTGCCTCCTAAAGGAAAAACAAATAGATAACAAGCAAAAACAATGAAGAGAAAAGGAGAAAAGAAAAGAAACAAACAGATAAGGGAGCAAATGTGGCTCAGTGGTAAGTGCCGGCCTCTTGCATACAAGATCCAGAGTTCAATCCCTGGCCCCCATACCTCAAAAAATAAAATAAAACATAATATACAAAGTCTTGTAACAAAATATTATGCTGAACCAGAACTTGCTTATCATATTATTAACTTTTGTTCATTTCTCAACACCACTTATTCAAAAATCTAAATTTTCCTCCCTTAATCTATCATATAGTAGCTTCCATTTTATTTGCTAGGGCTAATGTTCCCAATAATATGTTAATTGTCTTTTAACAATTAAAATATGAAACACTGCTGTGATTTAGTGACAAAACCCTGAGAAATCCCTTCCCTCTTAAGAAATTATTTCTATAATTTATAACTGACTTTCTTTTATTTGTTTACCATTTACTAAAATATGATGGGGAGAATATTTAAGAAAAAGGAGAAGAGTACCTAGAGAAGAAAAAGAAAGAAAAACAGAAACATGTGAGGGAGAAGATTAATAAAGAAAAGAAGGAGAGTGGGAAATAAGTGACTAGAGAAGAAAAAATGAATGTTTTTGAAAATTAGTCAGTTATATAAAATATTTCCATTAAAAACTATGAGCCTGCTATAGATTTTCTACTTTCCCTTATAAAATCATGAACATTGCAAACACTGTGGTTTATCTCAACATTAACCCTTTTGGTAAATTAAATCAAGTGAAATATTCCTATCAGAATGTATTCATAAATCATCTTTGATCTTGGGATTTACGGAGCCAAACTTATGACTATAAAATACAAAATGCAAAAGGATTGTGGGACTATGGCAGAATAGAAAGATATGGAATCAACCCCTACACCAGAACAACAATTAATTAAGTAGGTATTGCCTGAAACAACTATTTTGAAATTACAGAATACAGTGGAATACTGCACAGGATCCAGGGAAAATAGAAGGATGAGGTTGGTAAATTGTGGTAAAGAGTAATAAATTGACCTCTTTCTCACGGTGGTTACTGGTGACCAGCCCCTACTCTAACTGCAGGTTATCATGGGGTCTGGCACCTGGCTAGTTTGCTGGTGACATAAAGGGACATAAAACTTCACTTCCAGATTCTTTTGTATCATACTGCAATGATGGACACATGACATTATAAATTTGTGAAGATCTATGAAATTGCTCAGCAATCGTGTAAACAATAGTGTCAACTATAGATTTTGGTTAGCAGCAATGCTTCAATATTGGTTCATCAACTGTAACAATTGTACCACACTAATTTAAGATGTCACTAACAGTGGAAACTGAGTGTAGGTCTGGGAGCTTAAATGGGAATTCCCTATATTTTCAGTGTAATTGTCCTGTGAATGTAAGTCTGAAACTTTTCTAAAAATAAAAACAAATTCTCTATGTTTGAAAATGTCATTAAAATTGACAAAGTTTTAGCTAAATTGACAAAAGTAAAAAGTGAGAGGACAGAAATACCTAGTATCAGAAGTGAGGATGGGACATTACTACTGACTCTAATTAAATAAAAAAAGTATTAGAGTATTCAATGACAAAATATGTGCCAACAAGTTAGCTAAACTAAATGAAATGGACAAATACATAGACACACCCAAAGTACCTACAAAGATTCAGGTAGATATAGCAGTTCTAAAAAAAAAAAAGGAATAAAGAAAGAAAGAAAGAAAGAAAGAAAGAAAGAAAGAAAGAAAGGAAAAAAGAAAGAAAGAAAGAAAGAAAAAGAAAGAAAAGAGTTTGTATCAGTAATTAAAAGCCTCCCAACAAAGGAAAGCCCAGGACCAGATGGCTTCACAGGCGGATTCTGCCAAACATTCCAAGAATGATTAATATTAATACTGGTCAAATTTTAAAAAAAATTTGAACATGAGGGAACACTTCCTAACTCATTTGGTGAGGCCTGCATCACCCTAGTAACAAAGCCAAATAAAGATCATACAATAAAAGAAAATGACAGACCAATTTCTCTTTTGAATGTAGATGCAAAATTCCTCAAGAAAATATTAGCATAATTGAATCCAAGAGTATATTAAAATTAGTATATACAATGGTCTATTGGGATTTATCCCAGGTACACAAAAGTAGTTCAACATAAGAAAATCAATTAAAGTGATACAGCATATTAACAAAATGAAGGGAGAAAATTCATTCCTCCTCAATGGAAGCAGAAAAGGCATTTAATAGAATCGAGCTTCCTTTCTGGATACAAACACCTAGATAAATGAGAATGGAAGGAAAACTCCTCAAGATGACATAGGGCATATTTCATACTCAAGGATGAAAGTCTGAAAGTTTTAACTCTAAAATCAGGAGCAAAACAAGGATGTCCACTGTCATCACTGTTATTTAACATAGAACTGAAAGCCCAAGCTTAGGCAAGAAAAAGAAGTAAAAGACATCCAAACTGGGAGGGAAGAAGTAAAACTTCCACTCTGCAGATGACATGATCCTAAATATAGAAAGCCCTGAAAATTCTACAACAATGTTGCTATAACTAATAAGAGATTCAGAAAAGTGTCAGGGTACAAGATCAAGAGGCAAAAATAAGTAGTGTTTCTATAAACTAGTAATGAGCAATATGAGGAGGAAATCAAGAAAAAGTACATTTACAAGAACAACAAAAAATTTTATTATCTAAGAATAAATTTAACCAAGGATATAAAAAACTTATACTTGGAAAACTACAAAACTTTGCTAAAAAAAATGAAAGAAGTTTAAATAAATAAGAGGACATTCAATGTTCATGGATTAGAAGGCTAAATATTGTCAAGATGTTAATTCTACTAAAAATAATTTACAGCTTCGGTGCAATTCCAGTCAAAATTCTCATAGCTTCCCGCACTTCAGAACATTTTAAAAGTCAAGTTTATTCAGATATAACTTACATATAATAAAGTACAGTAGGATGAGTTTTGATAAATGCATAGTCCTGGAACCATCACCAAATCTCAATATATATCCATCATCCCAAAAAGTTCTAACAGGGTCTTTTGCAGTCAACTCTACCATCCTGGCAAATATCAAGTTATGCATATTTTTGAGCAAATTTTTAGTCATTTAATGAACAAAACATAAAATACACTGGGGGAAAAGAGGGACAATAATGATAATGCAATTCTCAATATGTAGTATGCCAGTTTGTGACCTTCAGCACAGCAATTTCTGGGAATATTTTTAAAACTCTTTCTTTATAACTAGGTTTTCCCACTTTCTTGGTCGGATCCAACAGCCATGAATTGAAGCCATCTTCATATCTTGAAAGAGTCTCCAAAAAGGCCACTTAAATACCAGAGACATTTTTGTAAAAACAGACACTTGGGCCCTATGACCCATCTACAGAAACTTCTACAACTCTTGCATAAAGATTATGGAAGCTGAAGAAACACTGTCCTGCATAGCAATGCTAGTCTTATGAAGCCCACTTGACTATGGGCACACCAACATGTAAAAATATTAATTTTGCTAACGAAAATGACAATTACAGGATTTGTAATTGCATTGTTCATTACTTGAGTTCAAGTTAGATTAATACCAAAATAAGTTTGGCAAACAAAAACCCCCAAACCCTCTAGTTACCACAGAGAAAGAGTTATATTCTACTGTATTTGAAATACTTTTTACTCCTACATCCCCAAAATACATCAGGCTACGCTAAGACTGAAAAAAATGAACACATTTACATTCAAGGGTAGCTTCAGCTGAACATTTCCTTGGATACTTGTAATAATGATGGTATAAAAGAAGGCACTTCCCTATGATGTTTGAAATTCAGACAACTTTATTTAAATTGAAAACATTCTTAAAACTGTATTTAGCATCACTACTCTTTCCTTAGAATAATCATGAGTTTTTCTAGGTAAGGCAGAGTATTTTTAGATTAACAAGACCAGATTTGCCTTGGATTTTTTTTTAAACTAGAATGTACAGAAAAAATAGGTTATTTAGAGAAAATAATATCCATATATGTACTCAGAAGTACAAATTTGGTCACAGAAAAGACTTAAGTACATGCTGGTATCTCAGAAGCAGGTCACAAAGAACTTTGTTTTATTTCCTCAGATTTCAAGTATATTTAAGATGCATCTTCATTCTCAGTCTTGGGAGCCAAATAGTACTTTAAATGTCCCATGTCAGCAATTTTATATTCTATAACAAGAAGTACACCTGCAGACATACTGTGTGTTAATGTCGGAGAGAGTGGAGAGTCTTTTGTAAAGAAATTCAGGTACTTCAGTGCAAAAGTTAGCTTAACTGGCTCATTTATCTCTGTTATAAAAGTTTACTCCTCTTTATCTACATTATTTGTTTGTGACAACTTAATGTTTCCATTTCCAAGCTCTCCACTTGGAGAAAATTTCACTCCATCTTTTGCACAGGAAATTGCAACAGCATCTCCAATATGACTGAGATCTCAGCAAATACGTGCAAATTCACCAGAAGACATCTTTACTACACAGTTACACTCTTATTCTGGAATTCCAAGTTGTTCAATACCCAAATCCATTAGCTTCATTTCATAGTCTAAAACTTTTTCTTGATTTGGTGCTTCAAACATGAGAGTCAAGGTATCTCCATTATCTTTAGCTCTTAATGTCATGACGTCTTCATTGACACCACACCCATAGCCAGTTTGCAGTCATAGTGGTACGTGTCAAAGCCCTCTGAGTGCAGGGTGAGCTGCACCAAGGTGACCTGGGACTAGTCCATGCTCTGCAAGTTCACGACGCTGGAGCTCATGTCCCAGCAGGCCTCATTGATCAAGTCCTTGAGCACCTCCTCCATGTTCTTCATGATGGAGCCCTGGACTAGGCGCTTGTCGAAGGTGGTGGCGGAGTTGCAGCGACGCGGTTACCAGGAGAGAGAAGAAGGAAGTTTCAGCCGGTTTGGGTGTGTCAAGGACCCGAGCCAGGGAGCACAGCACCGGGAGCCCCAGGACCCAGGAGGGAAGCGTCCAGCCGCTGCATCGGGAACCGTTTACTGCCTAATAGCTTATTTTGAAAAAAAAAATGGAAAAGCCAGTCATCAAACTTCTTTTGAAAGTAAGGAGCCCTGAATAGTTGGAAAAAGAAGAGTGTAATTGGTGAACTCACATGTCCTGACTTTAAATCAAATTACAAAGCTACAGTGTCAGTTTGAAACTGGCAGAAGGATGGATATATAGACCAATTGAATTAAAGTGAGATTTTAGAAATAGATTCTCACATCTATAGTCAAATTATGTTTGACAAGTCTGCTAATTCTGCTCATTTGGGAAAGAATAGTATCTTCAACAAATGGTGTGGAGAGAGCTGGATATCCTTATCCAAATCAATGAAAGAGGACCCTTATCTCACACCATACATAAAAATTATTCAAGGTGAATCTGTATAAGAACTAGGCATAAAAAGTTCTTGAAGAAAATATAGGGAAGCATCTTCAGGATGTTGTGTTAGGCAATGGTTTCTTAGAGTTTACCCCCAAAGCACAAACAATAAAAAAAAAAATTAGATAAATGGGATCTCCTCAAAATTAAAATTTTTTCTGCATCAAAATACTGTCAAGATTTGATGAAACAACCTGCTCAATGGCAGAAAAGTACTGGAAACTGCATATCCTGTAAGGGTTTAATATCCAGGACATATAAAGAAATCCTGCAACTCAAAATGAAAAGGGAAACAATCCAATTTAAAAATGGGCCAAAGACTTGAAGAAGAATTTCTGCAAAGAGGATACACAAATGGTTAAAATACACATAAAAAGATGCTCAATATCACTAGCTACTAGGGAAATGCAAATGAAAACCTCAATGAGCTATCATTTCATAGTGACTAGAATGGCCACTATAAAAAAAAGAAAAAAAGAAAAACCAAAAAAAGCAACGACATTTGTTGAATAGTGTATGAATAAACAGAAAAACTCATTCACTGTAGGTGGGAATGTAAAATGGTGCAGCTACTACAGAAAATATTTTTACAGTTCCTTAGGAAACTAAGTGTAGAATTACCATATGATACAACAAACCCATTATTAGTTATATACCCAGAAGAACTGAAAACAGGGACTCAAACAGATATTTTCACAGCAATATTCATTTTGGCATTATTCACAAATGGCCAAAAGATGGAAGCTACCCAAGTATTCATCAAACAATGAAAAACAGAAGTTTGACTTAAGACACTTAAACATTCAAGGGGGAAATTCATGTGAATGTATTTTCATTTCTTGAAGATACCCATTCATGTAGCCTGATGTAGGACTCACCTAGTGTAAGATATTGACTAATTTCTCATAATCCTTGATTAGAAAAATTAAGTCAAATTAGTAAGTGTGTATAAAGGAAAATGAGAACTTAATATAAAAGCTAATATTTACTGTCTCAAAATATTAATATTTCTTGTAAAAGAGTGACCTTAATTTTTTATACACACTATTATCTTTTCAAAGTATTAAAATATATGAGTTTGTAGAAACTTGAACGTTTGAGAACTTGAGAATTAATGCTGCAGTTGTTTCTTTGTTTCAGTCTTTATTCATTTAACAAACTTTTGTTCATTGAATAATATTATCTAAGCATTTTGTGCTTGCTATAATAATTTTCTTTGAAAAGTTTCCCTATTTAGACAGCATCAATGAAGAGATTTTCTTTCAAGTGGACACAGAGCTGCTACTCTTGAAGAAAGGAAAGGATAGTATTAGTAACTGCTGTGAAGGAAAGCTGGAATGTGGGCAGCAGCGTTTCTTCATTCCCTTCTACATATAGTGTTCACCTTCCACCTGTCTAATTTAAATCTTTCCAATAGGGAAAAATTGCTAGAATATAGTGATGCCATCTTTTCAAAGAAGACAAATTTAAATCTTTTCAGTGGGAAAAAAAATTGCTAGAATATAATGATGCCCTCTTTTTAAAGTAGCCAAATTTAAATCTTTCCAGTGGGAAAAAAATTGCTAAAGCATAATAATGCCATCTTTTCAAAGAAGCTACTCTGTATATATTGCATTATTTTTGCTATATATTTTATCGAGTTAAGAAATTATGAAGAATTTCCACAATGAGGTGTGGGTTGTAGTGTAGAAGAACCACAGAACCTCACTTCTGCATTTTATTTTCTAAACATAATTTTGTTTCACTTTTCGACAACACACAGTTGATTTTTTAAAAATTGAACAAATTAGTTATTCCCCAAATTTGTAGTACATCATCTTTATTTGTGTATGTATGCATATATCATGCAGACTTCACTTAAGTGCAATTAGAAACCCATTATGTATATATCTTTTTAAAATAAATTTAGTTGTATTCAACTTTTATGAAAAACTATCTCTAAAACTCTGTTCTTGCTTTCTTTCTTTCTTTATTTCTTTCTTTCTTTTTTAACTTTCTTTGTATATAGCAAATAGTTAATGTTAGGTCAAAACATACACACAAGTATTTTAAAAAAGCATATTTTAAGTAACTCTGTTCTTATAGTTTTCTTTGTTTATTATCTTTAAAAATAAACAAACATCCAAGCCCTTGCCATATTGGAGCCAAAGACTGAATTGAGATGTGTTTATAGGCATATCTGGGGACTGTTAGGACAGGAAAGCTTCTTGACCAGCAAAGCAATATATCAATGGTGACCATTAGGAATCTGAGCTGTGACAAGGGTCCATTTCCACCAAGATCATCATCTGTATACTGATAAATCCGTGTATGTGATGGATAATAGGGGAGGGTCTTCTTGCCTGCAGGACATCAGCCTAAGACTAATATATTTATTTACAAGGTATTGTAGTTTCACCAGGACACTTTCTCCTCCATTAGCCTCTGAATGTGATGGGCACAAGCACACCACCCTCTGAAGAGTCACCATTCAAAATGGGGTCCATGAACCAGCAGCATCAGTCTCACCTGGGACCTCATCAGAAAGGCAGACATTAAGTTGTCACCCCACACCTGCTACGTTTAAATCTGTATTTTGTAGGATCAACTGGTGATTTGTTTGCACAGTAAAGCTTAGAAGCCAGTGGTCTCATGGACCCAGGAGTAAATAAGGCCAGAATTGATAAGAGGTAAGGGAGGTTAGAAACAAGAAGATGCTTTGAGTGAAAACAAAAATTCTTAGACATTATAATCATGGATAACAAGAAAAAAGGATCACAGTAATTTAAAATGTGTCTGTGTTTTTCCAATTTCACATGCGACTGTTTAAAATACCTAAGAAGTCTCTGTATGGGGCCATAGCAGAATAAAGATTGAGAAACATTAGCCTACAGATAGGGACTGAAAGAAGACTTGGTGACAGGTAAATCCCAGAAGACAGAGCAAGACACAAACAAGAGAAGCCCATTATGAAAATCTTACACCACTGAAGTCTCCAGCTCTGGTTGGGGTTTCTGGATTCACTACATTCTGTTCTCTCTCAGCTCCTGCTCTGGGCTTGGCACATTCACAAAGGCAATGCCTCAAATACTTAATTTTCCATGCTGCTATGACAAAAATCACATGCTGGGTTGGTTTAAATAACAAGAATTTATTGGCTTAAGGGTTTATAGCCAGAAGTCCCCAATCAAGGCATGGGAGATATAATTTTTCTCCTCAGCTTCAGCAGTTTTGCTTGTGTCAGTTCTCTATTACATGGCAATGTCATGGTTTCCTCCTGATTGCTCCTCTTACTTCTGGCATTTCTAGTGCCTCTACTACTAAGAATAAAAGATCACACTGAGTCCACTTGGTCTTATCCAAATAGGATCTTAGAAGATTCTATTCATATATGAGCCCACAACTTAACTGACAATATGTTTTCAAATGGCCCTATTTACAATTGGACCTGCTCTCAAAGGAACAAGTATTAAGTTATGAACATGTCTTTTGAGAATGTGCATAATTTGGTCTACCATGTCAACCATCTTTACCCAAAAAATATATGTTCTTCCTTCATGTAAAATTCTTTCACCACAAAAAGAAACTAAATAATTAAAAAAAAAAAATACATTCACCTTGTCACTATATCCCAACAGCCGCACAAAATAATTTATGTGTGTAGTCCATCCTGTAGGAAAATTCCTTCCATCTGTGGGCCTGTGAAATCTAAGAAATAGATTCTCGGTTCCCAAAATAAAGCAGGATTTTATTCTCTTTAATAAAATATTTCAATTCCAGAAGGAAAAATTGAAAGGATTACAGAGATTCCATGTCAGACCCAGGTCTGAAACTCACCAGTGTAATCTCCAAAATACTTCAGGTTGCGTCATTTGTGGATTGATGCTTTATCCTCTGGGTCTGCTGGAGTGGAATCTCTACTTTTTCAAGTGCTCTGAACATTATAACCTGTTGGTTCTGTTTCTCTTGACAACCTTGAGTCATACAGTTTCCTTGCTCATCAGCTGGATCCCTAGTTGTGGAGTGTTGTTCTTTTTTTGCCATCAATCTCCACTCTCTTCTATCATGCATTCTGAGAAGACATAAGCCATGATGTTCCAGGAACATTATTGGTTAGAGTTGCAAAATGGAAATTAAACAAATTGTCAACAACTGTATAGTGGGATACACAAACTTAAATATATTAACACAAAATATTACCATTAACCAATGACCATGGATGGTCTTTAAGCATATCTATAAATAATGATAAAGTCATGGAAATAAGCTTACAAATAATAATATAAGGTATAATTGATTTATATATATTACAAATAATCAAAATTAGCATATAATTTAGAGTTAGGAGGGTTGTTTTCCAAATATTGGGAAGATGTCTAGAAAAGAGCAGATTTGGGAAATTCTAAGATTGTGGTTTACAGGGGTATTCATTTTATAATATACACTTCCATGTGAGTAATATTTTTCTTGAAAATTTATTTTTAATGTGAAGTGTGAGAAAGGAGATAACACATCTGATGATTTAGTAAATATATAGATTTTTCACTTATATACCCTTTAATTTTAGGACAAAATGTATATAAAGGCAGACATTTTGCTTAAAGAAATAGAAAGAGCCACATATTTTGACAAATAAAATATGTGAAATGTACATTTCAGTCCTGCACCCTACTGTATATATTCCATTGCATTTGAACATCTAGATTTCTTACTTCACTGAGCAGATGATAATTATCAAATGCAATTCTTTCAGTGGTCCACAGTGATTTTGAGGTTAGGGGGAGGAAAAAATAGGAGTAAAATGGGGCATTTTGGGAACATTAGAATTGTTTTGCATGACATTGCAATGATAGAAACAGGCCATTTGACATTTTTTTAAACCTGTAAAATTGTGTGTTACAAATGAAAGATTAAACTATTGTTCATGGATAGTAGCAATGCATCAATATTTGTTCATCAATTGTAACAAATGTACCTCATTAATAAAATATGTGTTTTTGTTGTTGTTGTTGTTAGGGGAGAGCACAAACGCAGTCCCCCACTATGACAAATTATGCAGTTGAGTTTCCCACACTTGGGGAAGTCACAGGGTTCAGCATATCTGGACTGCAATGGATAAGCCATGCCCTAGGAAAACCACCTTTGTGATCATGGTATCTCCACCACCAGGTAAGTATAATAAAGTATGTTATTAATAGAGGAAAAAGTAATGGGGCATGTGGTATATGGGAATCTCCTACATTTTCAGTATTTAATGAGTTTTTTTTTTAATTTTTAAAATTTTTTAAAAAGATACTTAGAATGCATAAGTGTTACACAAAAAATATAAGGATACCCATATGCTCCACCTCCCATACCTCCCACAACCTCCCACATAAACATCCTTCATTATTGTGCCATGTTAATTGCAATTGATAAATGCATCCTGGGTTTTGCCATTAAGCATGTACCATATTTCACATTGTAGACCATAGTCTTTCCCCAACAGTTCTGCATGTTATATGATGATATAAAATGTCCTATATCTGTCATTGCAATGTCACTCAGGAAAATGACCCAAGTCCCAGAAAAGTCCCTGTATTACATATGCTTTTCCCTCTCACTGACCCAGAGCCTCCAGTGGCCACTGGCTCCACATTAATGTTGTAATTTCTTCCATTGCTTGAATCACAATATGTCTATAGCAGAATACCAGTAAGTCCACTCTAGTCCATAGCTCTTTCCCCCATTTTGAGGAGTCTGGAATGGTGATGTCCACTTCACCTCCAATTGAGAGGGGATTTATATCCCATGGGGAAGATGGGGGGGATTATCCTGACTGCAGCTTCAAACTCTCTCCATTCCCTGGGATGGCCATTGTCCATCATCATCTCCCCACCAGTTGACCTGGGTGAGTACAATGAGCTGTAGAGTAGGAGTGGCTGCTCCATCAATGTTCTGGGCCCAGCTGGCACATGGATATCCCAAAGACTCAAGTCTCTGGATGTACACCTACAAACTCCAGCACCAAGTATAGGTTTCAATAGAAGGCACAGACGAGCCATGTTCAGGGAAGACATAGTTGAGTCCAACTTTGTCACTCTCAGGAACACAAACTCCAAAGTAGGTCCCAGGGGGAAGGCACCAAACATTGGAACTATCCACCAGGACATAAGACCTAGGTGCCTCCAGAGCCCTCAGGAGCCTCACTATTGTGGTGATATTCACTTTGGAATTCTCTGAGTACCTACTGAGATGTGTGTAAGCATTACATCTGAGATGACCTCCTGAATCATTTTGAAGTCTCTTAGCCATATAAACTCATTTGTCTTTATCTTTACCCCTTTTATTCAAGGTCTTTTTCCAGTTGCATTGCCAGTTGGTGCTTGGTAGCAATCCCTCCATGCCAGGGAAGCTTATCCCTGGGAGTCATGTCCCATTGTGTGAGGAAGGTAATGCATTCATATGCTGAGTTTGGCTTTGAAAAAGGCAACATTTGAGCATCAAGGACACTCTCAGGAGGCAACACTTAGGCACCCCATAATAATAGGCTAAGTTTTAATTTCAAGAGCAAAGACTTTTAAGGCTAGTCATCAATATCAAGGGTCCCTCAGTGGATGATCCTCCTTCTCCAGTCACTGCCCCTGCACTTGGGGGCTGTTGCTGCAACCTTAGAGAATGTGGCAGAACTTTCCAGGATGGTAATTCAGTATTCTCTCATTTATTGAGTGATTCTCCACACACTGTGACAATGCCCTGTGAACATTTGAACATTTTTATATACCTTAAATTTATGCTCAGATGAACTTCCTCCCATGCATCGCCCATCCCTGACATCTCACAACAATGATCTTCCCCTACCCCGGTTGTAACCTTCTGTGATCCAAAGCTTCTTCAAAGATGAAACCATTACAATAGCTAAATACAATGAATAAGAAAATGAAATAATAATGATAAGTTTAAATGTTAGAGATAAAAAAACATGAATTTTTTTAAGAAAAAATGAAAATAAAATTAAATTAAATTTGAAGATTGGGATATTTAAAAAATGAATAATATTTTCAAAATTTCTTTGACCTTGTGTCTTTCATCACTGCTATATCTGGTGTCCAGGCTGTACCATGGCACCTTCCCCCTCTCATTCGCAAGTGTCTCACTATTTTTCACTTTGTTTTTAAATAAGTTTTTTTTTTTATTGTGGGTAAAAATCAAAATTTTCACAATACAAACCAATATTTGTAAAATGATATACAGATATATATGCATATATGTGCATTTGCTTACATAAATGTTTTTTTTTAATATATATTTTAAAAAATGCTTAGATTACATAAATGTTACACAAAGATTACAGGGATTCCCATCATCTCCACCTCCCATACCTCCCATAATATCTCACATAAACATCTTTCATTAGTGTGGCACATCATCTGCAATGGATATACACATCCTGGGGCTTTGCCACTAAGCATAGACCACAGTTCACATCATAGACCACACTCTTCCACACAGTTCCACATGGTATATGCTGATGTAAAATGGCCTATATCCATTGCCCCAGCGTCACTCAGGACAACCCCCAAGTCCTGAAAAACCCCTGTATTACAACTGCCCTTCCCCTCCCCACCCCAAAAGCGTCTAGTGGCCACTGGCTTCATCTCACTGTTATAATTTCTTCCATTGATTGCATCACAATATGTCTACAACAGAATACAATTAAGACCACTCTAGTCAACAGCTCTTCCCTCCCATCCGGAGAAGTCTGGGATGATGATGTCCACTACACCTCCAATTGAGAGGGGTTCTATATCCCATGGGGAAGATGGATAGGATTATCCTGCTTGCAGCTTCATACTCTCTGCATTCTCTGTGATGGCCATGGTCAGACCAGTCTTTGAACTGAGAGGGCTATGGAAGATCACCAAGAGGTGGCAGATAAAGGAAGTGCATGTGAGGGAATTAAAAGTAAACATGTAAGAGAGGTTTTTTCTGATCTTTACAGCCTCCCTCCCCAACGCCCTTGGAAATGGGTCTGCAAACAATTACTGGGTCTAGGACCCAATTTTGAGCACCTAACAGACAATCCTTAAGACCAGAACAGGTTGAAAAAAGGATCAAAGAAGAGCAGTATCCCATAGTCTCCCACCACTAAATCCCTATGAAAGAGAAATAAATTGATCTTCAGGATAATCTCACCATTATAATCAGATGTGTAGACATCAGCTAAAAACTATGAGAAGTACTGAGAAAGTAGAAGAAATGGCCCAAGCATGGGAATATATCAAAACCCAGATGAGACACAGGATTAGAGACAAATATTTAATGAGATTCATACAAATTTCCAAAATCCAATGTGACCTAAGTAGAGCAATAATTTATTATATCAAGGATAAAACCTCAAAGACTCCCCCCGGAGCACTCCCTCCACCATCTCCCAAGATCAGGCTACAAAGCATTTGGACAGTGTAAAAGAGAGCCAAACAAGTGAAAGGAATTCCAGTTGTTTCATCCAAGTTCACTTTGGACTAGCAAATTCCAGAAAAGCCCAAATATGTAAGACAGTCCAGCCAGAACCAGCAGAAACTTACCAGCTGACTGCAGACCCTTGAAGAGCTCTGCATTGATCAACAAAACTCAACACAATACACTCAGCTGCATTACCTTACACTTTTGGGGGGGATTGCTTTATATTACGCTGTAGCTAACTGAAGCAATAATTATTGCGAGCTGAATTGAGGACTTTAAGAACGATTTGTGGGGGGGATAAATAAAAAAATAAAATAAATGTTTGAAAAAGGGACTATTTGTTCAGATATTGGAAGACAGCATTCATGGTCATTCTGTTATTCAAGATCAATTTGGATAACTAATAATTAAATGTGACTAGCTTTGATAGTACCTTCCACATTAACAGGAAATGTTAGGACATGCAATTTATGGAGGAATACCTCATCACCTTGCTCAGAACCTTCCATTCTAAGAGGAACTATTGAACAGAATTTTGAGCTCTTTATATGTCATCATATCATGAATATTGAGTATTGTTTTGAACATAAATGCCAAAAAATGAGTAACAGAGTTATTAAAAAACTGTTCATAGATATGATCTTTATATTATATGACAAAATGTGGAAAAGGGACCGCGTCTTGTGTAGAGGAAGATAAAGGATCTTATTATTTACCAACAAAATAATATAGAACATGCCATCCAGTCCTGCACCCATTGCATAAATGCCTAGAAACATGGATGCCAAAAATTTTTACATAATGTGTAGATATTAATTGTCCAAAACAATTCATTACTTTTGTAATACAATTTATGGTTGAATGGTTTACTTCAGCATATTCACATTTCATATCTGCTGAAGGTAGGTTTTGGTTCCATGAAATGTTCATAGAGTCACAATTTCAGTTTTGAGGATTATGGTCCTGCAATCACAGGCAATTATTTCAGCCCCAAGAAAAGTGACCCTTGTATGGATTCCCAGGAAGGAATCTCCTCAGTGATCCTTTATGTCTTTATTCCTCAAACTGTAAATGATGAGGTTCAGCATGTGTGTTTCCATGGGGTACTTCACCTAGGGTGATGTACGTGCATGTGCATAGCAAAGAACTCATGAACTCACCTTTACTCACACAGAAAAACAAGTAAACAAGTGAATGGTAAGACACATGATTTGAAAATGCTTCATTCTTCCCCAAAGCTGCTGAGATTACACATATGAAGGACACAATTTTCCAATAATAGTAAAGGATCCCAGTGAGGAGAACACCAGGCAGCAGGCTAGCTGCAAAGTACACCACTGTATCATTGATGAAGTTGTCAGAACATGCATGTTGGGCCATCTGACTAAAGTGAATAAAAAAGTGGTACATTTCCAAGTATATACAAAAGTACAATGACAGCAACTTTAAGCTTTGTATTGAAGAATAAAGGATACTCACAACCCAGAATATCAAAAGAAGAAGTATACTCATATGTATTTGATAGGCAAAGAAGATTCTTGTTAAATGTTGGGGAAATGTTACATGGAGAGTTCAATGCCTGGCAAAGGTCAGAGTGATGGAAAAAAAATACAGGGTGGAAAGGCCTCAAGGGAGGGGATAAACAAATATACCATCCAAGGTCCTTCCAAGGAACAAAATTATCAGAAAAGAAGTTCATTTCTATTTTGACTGCTTCACACCTGGCAACCAAATTGCTCAGATATTACACTAAGAATGGGATGATTGCTTTAATGGTGATCTTGGAAACTAAAATTTTTAGGACCCAGAAATGGTAAATATGGCCACTCCTCCTCTGACCTACAACTTAAGGGTACCAAGAAGAAGAGACTTCTACTATGCTCTTACAGAGACTGCTTGACACCACCTCCTTGTTCTTCTTTGAGGCTGAGTTGATTCTCCATCACTCTGGAGGGAAAGACTCAGGGAAAAAGAACCTCAAAGAAGGCTATCTGAAAATCTGCTGTGAGTAACTGGTTTGGAGACAGGCAAAGTTCTCCGAACATGATCTTTGATGGGACAAGCTGGTTTAACACAATGGTGAGTTCATCCAGTTAACAATTGCACACAGTTGCACAACCACCGCTAACATCTCCTCTACCTCTCTGGTCTAGAAGACAATTCTAAGTGTCTCTCTTTATGAAAACTAGCTTTCTCTTCAGTCTCAACCTCTATCACATGTTTCTTATCCAGCTATCTTGGACATTTTTCTCTAGTCATTCAATGTGCCTCCATTCTACCCACTCAGGGATTATCCTGTATCGATTTTCTATAAAATTTCTCTCACATATCAATTCATTTGCTCAAGAAACATTTACTGGAAACCAGTGAAATCAGCACTTGCAAGCTTCTCACACATCTTGAAACAATCAGTTACTTAATATTCTGCTGCTCCAGTGTCCACTTTTATAATGGGGATAACAGTGATTATAAGGACAAAATTAATAAAGTGTCTAAAATCTCCTGAGCACCTATAAATGTTCATTAATGTAATTGTTAAACCACTGTAAATATATTATCATTTGTTAAATAGAAACAATGTTGATGAGAACAAAATGAGCTAATATATATCAAACGCAGTACAGTGCTTGCCTCATGGTGATGTGAATAGATTATATTTATTTTTACTATCATTTATTGCATATTTACAGATTTTCATTCTCTGTTTCAGGATTTTAATATTTTTGTTAATGTTTGTAATTATTCTGCTCTCTTTTCTAAAAGACTTTAACAGTATATTTGAATATAACTGATTTTTCTCTTGCACCCACATATTTACAATTTTCTAATAATGAGAAGAATGTTGTGAATAGTGTAAAAAAGAGCTTTCATGATGGTGAAAATATTCTGGAATTAGATAGATGTGATGGTATCACAATATTGTGAATGTCCAAATCACCTCTGTATTGCACACTTCAAAATGGCTACTGACTTTTACACATTTGCTGAGTATCAGCTATTCTTCTAGAATCCTGCTCATTAAAAATAAGTATTCAGCTGCCAGTGTGTCACCTGCAAATTTTGAAATGTCACCTTTCCAGTGCTTATACCTTTTGTTTCTTTTTCTCATTGCATTGCACTCATGGGATATACCAGTATGCTGTTAAATCATATTAGTGTCATGGATTTGATTTCTTCTTCAATATTTGAGGGAAATTTTTTTATAGTTCCTGCCACAGGGCCCTGCAAGGTCATTTTGGGAGGAAAGTATTTCTTGTTTACTTAATTCCTTCATTTAGTGATTTGTCTGTTTTTCTCCACCCTGAATAGACCTTGGGCACATGTATTTTCCAAAAATGAGTTCATTTACTAGATATTTTAAAATTTTGACAAGCAGATACAAGCAAGATTATATTGCCAAGTGTAGCATTTTCTTACATCTGTGGTGATTTTCCCCAAACTTACTTTAATGTATTTCTGTTCAATCTCTCTTTATTTTTCCAAGTGAATAGACTTCTGACTAATTTTCTCTATTTGTTGGCTTTTGCCAAAGAATTTCTGTGGGATTGCTTCTTCATTTCTAGTTTTTTACTTCCTTAAAATTCATTAACTATAGATTTTATCTTTATGATTTACTCCATTCTCCTTTGCCTGTGTTTGTTTTCTGCAACATTTAACAACAGCATCATCAAACTTAAAGTTTTTATTTCTTGAGACTAGAATGCATTTGTGTTCTTTTGCAGTACGATAGAGCTACTGGAAGAAAATGAATGAAAAACCAAGATTAACATTACAATTTTAAAACCACTTTTAAAAAATTAGTGTAGCCATTTGCAAATTTTTTCTTGATTATTGACAAATATAGGTTTAATTTTAAAAGATCCGTTTTATAATTTTATTTCTTCATTGCACAGCAGCAGAGCAGTTATCCATTTATTGCAGCTTATGAAAGTGTTAATTTTTCCCATCTGATAGAATTTTATATTCTTGCATTTTAAAAGAGGATTTTTAATTTCCTTCAGTGAAGATGACATCTTGCTTTAATTTCATTTTCATGCAGAAATAGTATGATGCAAATTTTTTCAACCGTACCAATTTGCACATCTCCTTTATGAGTTGATAATAGCCAAAGACTTTTCATCCCCAAAAAGGAAATAACATTTTTGCATTTCATAATTAGTAATTTCAATTAGATTAATTTTTGCACGTATATTTTTCAGTATGGAGTATTTTCTCATTGAGTTTTTCTATATTATCGTCTAATTTTTCATCTTTTACTCTCTTATTCCAACTGAAGACTGCATATTCAGAAATGATGATGCCTTTCTAAGATTACATCTATCTATATAGAAATTTATATATCTAATCATTTATATTCTCTTCTAACAGATATTTCCACTTCTTCTACATTTGATTGAAATTTATTTGTGAAAATAGATATACAGTTGAACCTTAAGTATTTCTAAACAGTTAATTGAACACTTTCATAACTTTTAAAAAATTCTCTAAGATAACTAAGTTAATATGACAAAAATTATATATCCTAAATCATGTTTCACACCAAATTAAATTTAAAAATTCAACTTTTATCCAAAATTTCATTATTCTTAAAATTGTCTGAGATATCAAAAAAATGCAGTAAGATCTAAAATGAAAATGCTTGTTAGAAATTATGTGTAAGAGGTATTATGTATGAAATATTTGGAGAAAGTAGATGGATTTAAGGATAATCTAGAATATCATGATATGATAAATAACAAAAATTCAAAAATTTCCTAATGTAATTAAAAATATCAGGCCTATGTGACAGAGTGGAATCTCATTCTTAATGACAATAAACCTAAAATACTGTTAAAAAGAAATAATCCTGCTTTTCATAAGCAGCACCACAAGAACGTTTACCAAAATGGTCCTTTTATTTTAAGAGGAAATGTCCTGTTCCTGGAATTGGAGCATGAATTTTTTAAAAAGCAAACTCTCTAGAAAATAATTTACATGTTTATTTTAATCCTTATTGTGATTCCACTATTATCCCTCCTTATGGCTAGATTATTCTGAATTCATCTACAAGAGTTAGCAGTGCCAGGAATGAAATTATGATAGAATAGTAGATTACTTTCTTTATTCAACATTTAAATATATTATGAAGTTAGAAAATTAAAAATAAGGACCATAGAATTGTAGAGCTTGCTCACTCTAAAAGCATAAAATTAATGAAACAATGATCATTTTAAGAAGGTGATCAAAGAAACACCAGAAATTTAATCACTGACCACAAGACTTTTATTGATAGATCAAAGTGTAAATATACTAATGAAAAATAGGGAAAACAAAATGGCAAGTTGTCTATTTGGGAAATCTACTTTGTGCATAACTTTCCAGTAAGCCTACAACTGACCTCAGAAAATTGTAATTGAAATTTAACAAATAATTATTTATCATTAAGAAAATGTATTCTACAAATGGTGGTATGTAAATAGAATATGCCACTACCATAAGGTGGAATATTTTTGATCTGATGGGCACTGGATGAAATTAGAAAATGTTCATTAGATTCTCTTATATGAAAAGAGGGCAGTCTTTATTTAGTCTCCATTTCTGTTTAATTTATATACACAGAAACTGTTATATAAATGAAATACAAATAATATTTAATCATTAGAGTGGAGATTAGTTTTTGGCCATAAGATTGGCAAAAACCCCAAAATATAACGTGTACAAATGACTCAAAGGCAGTGTAAAGAAGCTTAGAAATTTTTAATGACTGGAAAAACCTGCCCTTGATTTAGGGGAATTTATTGAACGGAAAGGCTATGAGTAGCCACATTTTATGGTAGGAAGGGATGATTGCTTTGGGGTGCTAAGCAATCAGGAAAATATTGGATTCCATTTAACAAATTAACCAAATTTTGTCAGAAAGGAGAAACAATTATTAAACAAAATGGATGGAAGCATGAGCTGCTCAGTTTTGGATATTGTTGTCATTGTGAGAATGCTTATTTGGTGTGATAGTTTTGCTTCTTTTCTCCTCATTCTGGGCAAATCCAGCTATTCCTTGGAAACAGGAAACCAAAGAGGAGTTGTAAACTTTCTCCTCCTGGGACTTGCAGCCTCTCTGGTCTGTTCTTGTCCATGTATCTGGCCACCTTCATGGGGAACATGTTAATCATCCAGGCCATCATCTCACACTCCCACCTCCAGAAGCCCATGGACTTCTTCCTCTCCAAGCTGTCCTTGCCTGACATCAGTTTCATCTCAAGCATCATCCCAAAAATATTGTTGAGCATCCAGACACAGAACAAAGTTATCCGCCATGCAGGGTGCTTTACCGAGATATTTTCTTTCTTTGTATTTCGATGCCTGGACAGGTTCTTCCTGGTTACAATGGCCTATGACTACTTCATTATATACTACACATTATAATGAGTATAACTAATATTGTTGATTTATAAATATGATTGTGGCTGGAAGGGCTGAAAAGGGTGGACTATGGACATAAATGTCAGTTGAAAGGAAGCTAAAGGATAATCTAGGGAGTATAACATTCATTTTGGTGGTGTATGAAGCAGGCTTTTTAAATGATATTAAAAGCAAATCATTTGGAGTCAGATAAACCTGTTTTTGAATCCTGTATGTACTACATGTTTGCTGATAAAATTAGATGGGAAAAGAACCATTTTAAATCTTAATATTTTCCCCTATATAGTAGGAATAAGGCATCCATTCTCCTAAGAAGGTTGACAGAAAATCAATATATGTAGAAAACCCCTCATTGTTGCCTTCTGCTAAGAAATGGGTGGTTATCAATGGTAATGAGATGAGGCTGACTTGTCTTCTAGTTTCCAAATGTCTCATTTTTTCCACACCTCATGTCCCCAATTCTATGGTCCTATTACATTTCCCTATCACCTCTTCTGCCAATCACAGAATGAGCAACCTGCAAGCTCATACGCATATAGATTCAGGCATCTTCTATATTGCAAAGTTGTTGGTCAGATTCCATGACATGCATCCCCTACTGCACAATGAAGCCAACATTCAACAGCTGCAAACACAAGCTCCACTCTCCATGGCTGACCTGCCAGCACCTCCTCTTACTGATACTTACACTTGTCCACTCTTATTTCCAAAATATTAAACATGACAAGCACCTTTAACAAAAGTCCATATTTGCCATATTCAGTGACTCCATATTTCTGCTTCCCTCTTCCTAGAGTCTCTGAAAATGTTCCACTTGATGTTTGTTTCACTCCTATTCCTTATGGAATCCTGTAAGCCCCTTCAGGATAGCCTGGCATCATCTCCTTTTGAACCTTAGTCTTATATTCACAGGTGCACATAATTTGGATGGTGGGAACTATGGTTTCATGCTTCTTTTATTTAAGTTTATGTGTTTTCTCTCTGCCAAAAGTGGTTGCCTTGAGGGATACAGCAATATTTTATATACTATTCTCCCAGACCTGTTCAGTTGGTGCCTGTTTTTAACAATAGCTGATTAAATATATATTTTGAGAATGAATGAAAGAATGTGGTTTCACAAAATTATCAATGAAAGAAAAAGTAAATATAGCAGAGAATTGATAAAATATGTGCAGAAGACAGCCTAGAGGCATAGTCTGGGACTAGATCCTTATGTGGATCAATACTTTATTTCATAAGAATTATAGAATAACATAAATTGTACTGTAAAAAATGTAAGAGTGTTTCATATATAGTAAGAATATATTCAAAATAATTTCATGATCATTGTCACTCAACCATATGTCTATAGTGCCTTGCAGATCATAAGGTTAAATGTGTTTTTGACTTTGAGAAATGGTCAAAATTTTGAAAAACACTTGACTAAAGGCAAAATAGTTTCAAAAGAAGAGAAGTTCCTGCTATTGGGAAAAGTTCCTGTGACTGGAAGCCGAATAGAAGAGTGAGGTTTGAGATAGAACAGGAAGCCTGATAGATCAGGAAGGCAAGGCTCCTTCAGATTCAAGGACTTTGGCAGAGCAGGAGTCATTGCTACACTTACATTGTCATGGTCTCCAAACCACAACCTGATCTACTTACTCTTCTTGTGCCTGCCCTGTGTTTAGTGGATCACATTGGTTTCTCGTGGTTCCATAATGGATGAAACAGGTCGCTCAATAACTTTCTTATTCAGTCATGTTTTACTTATTATTTTAGTGCTTTGGGATTTGACTTCCTGTTTGACAACTCCAAGGGACACAATCTAGTCCCAGTTATATTCTTTGTCCAACAAGCAAAGTAATTCAGAGACCATAATATCTATTATCCTGGAAAAACCATGACAACCATTGCCCTTGTTCTGATTTATCTATGTTCATATGATATTTCCCTAAGGACTTTAGGGCATTTGCACAATTATAATTGTACTCTCGGTTCTCCAATACAATATATGATCCACATGAACAGAGACTACAACTACTTTGCCTTTTCTCTGTTCTCAAGAAGTTATGTGAATATTATTTAATTTTTCTAAAAACATATTTGAAGAATATGTGAATTTGTAAAAAAAAAACATGGCCAGTAGAATCAAGCCAGGTTAAATATAATTATTTCCAAAGAATAGATTTAGCCAAAATTGATTGGAATGCATAAATCTTAATTCTCAAAGACATGGTGGAAAATAAAAATAATTTCATGCTATTGATGGAGATTAATAAATAAATACAAGAAAACCTGTAAATAAAGTAATAATAAAATACACTTTTTAGAAACTCATGGAAAAAGCAGTGACAAAAGTTATCATTTCATCTCACAAAAAGATATATGGATTCAAATATATTTGTGAATAGGAGGAATGTGAAAGTTAGTCAATTCATAACAAAAAATACTTTTAATAAATGGCCCAAGGTGATTCAACTTTTAGAAATAAATCTATACAAAATAGGAAAAGAGAGAATAAGGGAAAGAGGGATATCAAAAAATATGAAAATAAGTGTAAAAACTGACTTATTAACTCAAGGAACACAGAACATTCTGAGTTTGAAAAGCAATGTGAGAAACACATATAAAACTGATAGATTGGGTCAGTGGCAAGATGGTGTTGGCTTAGGAGAGCAACTGCGGACAGCTCCCAGAACACGGTGGATAGTGGACGGGGTCCTGCACAGGGGTCTGTGCCGTGGGTGTGTGGAGTGAGAAGCTTGGTACAGCTATCTGGGAAGATCAACGGCGTGGTCTGAACCACAGAGGTTCGTGAGATTTAAGCCTGTCTGTGGTGAATAACACAGTCAACTGACCCGACCCTAATGGAGGAAAAAAAAAGAAAGTCGGCTGGAAACACGACTCCCATCCAGTAACTGGGTGACAGGGCCCGGTGGGAGGGGCATTTTCTGAGGGGGGAGCTCTGGCAAAAGAGCTTTATTTTCTGGGGATTTGGCTCCCTGAAGTCCCCTGCAACTTAGACGAACAAAACAGCTGCAATGATTCAGCACCCAGAGGAGGGAGGGGTTAATCTGATGAATTAGTTGATTTGACTAGCTGCCCAGGGATAAGCCCCAGGCCCCATGGAGCTGGGGAGAGGGGCAATCTCCAAGAGAGGGAGGGTTCTGACAGAAAGCAGAGAGGGGATATTTTAGCTGTCGATCTGGCTGCCTGGATCCCCTCATAACTTCGGAAGCAGATAAACCAGGTTGAAGCAGTGCCAGGCTGAGGGGAGAGGTGAATCTGCAGAGTAAAACATTTACCAGAAGGCCGGTGACACTGGGGTTCTGATCCAGAAGGGCGGAGTCTGCCATTTTTAGCATTCTACACTGACAAAGATCAGACTTTTGCATCCCTGGGGAATGCAGAAATTGGGAAGTGCTTGATTAGTTTCCACGAGCCCAGTTAGGGTCCCCTCCGTGAGGGGGGTGTTCTAGAGAAGGACTTATTTTTGCTCCTGTATAACACCAAAAAATAAAAAATAAAAATAAATAAATAAAATGATCACTTTAATAAATGAAAAATAAATTCTTTTTAATTTAGTTTAATAGCCAAAAGCTGCTTCAGGACCTGCATATAGAACCCTGCTGGGGATTTGCTTAATAAACACAAGAAGGCTGAGAGGATTCATGGGATCCCAGGGAATATTGATCCCCCTTAGCTCTGTTTGACTGCTTGCCTGTGTGGTTGTTTGGTTTTTCTCTGATTATTTGTTGTCTCTTGCTTTTCTTTCCTCTTTCCTCCTCCTTTCTTGTTTCTTTCATTTTTTTAAAACTAGATGCTCCTAACTTGTCTCTTCTTTGCTGTGCTTCTTCTTCAGTAATTTCCCATTCTCTCTATATATTGATTTTGTATTCCAAACTATCTCTTAGCCTTCCCTCATCTTTCTGCCTTCTGCTTTCTGTTGCAGCTATTAAATACCACAATTTTTCCATATGCCCACAACTCAAAGGTATCAATTTCATTCCCTCTATTTTGTTTTTTTCTTTTTTCTTTTATTAACATTAACTCTTTCTTTTAGCACTTTCTTTACTCTTTCTCTCCCTCCTCATAATTCCAGCCTTCTAAATTATTATATATATATTCTTCTATTTGGTTTACCAGTACATTGTAGGTACTCCACTTTCTTTCCTATTACTCTACACTGTCCACATGAGTAAAATATTTACTTCATTAAGTCTTATTTGGCCACTCTTCTAACTTTTATCAATATTACTATTATCCTTCTTCCTTTATCACATCTTTCAATTCCTCCAGCCCTAATCTTTTGCCTTCAAGGGAACATAGAAAGAAGCAAGGAAATCAAATAAAATAGGAAGAAAAAGTATCCAAGAGAAAACTTTACAGAAACACAGAACCACCAGCTAAATAAAACTCTAGAGCAGAGAGAGAAGCTAATAAACTGAGTAAAGCCATCAACATAAAATGATGACTAAAGGGCAACAAAAAATTACAAACCGCACTGAGAAACAGGAAAACATGGACCAATCCAATGAACAAACTAAAAACCAGGAACTGAAGCAGAACATTGAACAACTAATCAAAGATTTCCAAACAAATATCAAGGACCAACTTAAAGAAGTGAAGAAAGAGATTAAGAATATAAAGAAGACACTGGGAGAACATACTGAAGAAATTGTAACACTCCCAAAAAGATAATGGATATGATGGTGACCAATGGCACAATCCAAGAAATAAAAAATGCTAGATTCACATACCAGCAGATTTGAATAGGCAGAAGAAAGAATTAGTGATGTGGAAGACAATACATCTGAAATCAAACAGATAGTAGAAAAAATAGACAAAAAGTTAGAAAAAATCCATCAGGGACTCAGGAAATTAACTGGCAACACAAAACGGTCAAACATACGCATTATGGGCATCCCAGAAGGAGAAGATATAGGAAAGGGAACAGAAGAAGTGTTGAAGAAAATAATGGCTGAAAACTCCCCAAGCCTTTGAGAGAGATGGATGTGCAGATCCAGGAAGCAAAGCGCACCCCAAACAGTATAAATCCCAAGGGGCCAACTCCAAGACATATACTTGTCAAAATGTCCAATGCTCAAGAAAAAGAGAAAATACTCAAGGCAGCAAGAGAAAAGAGAACCATCACATACATTGGAAGCACAATAAGATTAAGTGCTGAATTCTCAGCTGAAACCATGGAGGCAAGAGGACAGTGGTATGACATAGTCAAAATATAAAAAGAAAAAAACTTCTAGCCACGAATTCTCTACCCAGCAAAACTGGCATTCAAAAATGATGGGGAATTTAAAATACTCACAGATAAACAGAAATTAAGAGAGTATGTCAATAAGAAACCTGCACTTCAAGAAACACTAAATGAAGTTCTAAAAGTTGAAAGAAAAAAACAAGGGAGAGAGAGTTGGAGAAGAGTTTAAAAGCAACTAACAGGACAAAAAACAAAAACAAAAAAACATATGACATACAATAACCCAAAGAATAATCTCTGAAGTAAGAAATTCATTACGAGTAATAACACTGAATGTTTATGGACTAAAATCAACTATCAAGAGACACAGATTTGCAGAATTGATAAGGAAATATGATCCATCTATATGCTGTCTACAAGAAACGCACCTTCGACCAGGGATTCAAGGAGGCTGAAAGTGAATGGCTGGAAAACAATTTTACAAGCTAACAATAGCCAAAAATGGGTAGGAGTAACTATTCTAATATCAGACAAAATAGACTTTAAATACAAATCTATCGTAAGACCCAAAGATGGACACTATATATTAGTACAAAGGGTAATCTCTCAAAAAGAGAGAAGAATCATAAACATTTATGCACCTAATCAGGGTGCCTCAAAATACATGAAGCAAACTCTTGAAAAACTAAGTGGAGAAATAATGCCTCTACAATTATAGCAGGGGACTTTAACACACCATTATCATCATTAGACAGAACATCTAGACAGAGCATCAATAAAGAAACAAAGGCTCTCAAAAATACATTAGAGGACCTGGACTTAATAGACATATACAGAACACTACATACAAATACAGCAGGATTTAAATTCTTCTCGAGTGCACATGGAACATACTGCAAGATAGACCACATGATAGGTCACAGAACAACTCTCAGTGAATTCAGAAAGATTGAGATTATACAAAGTAATTTCTCTGACATCAACGGAATGACATTGGAATTCACTAAGGGCCAGAGAAACAGTTTAGGCACGAGCATATGGAAGTTAAACCACACACTCTTAGACAAACAGTGGGACATGGAGGAAATCTCAAAAGAATTCAGCAACTACCTGGAAACTAATGAAAATGATAACAAAACATATCAAAACCTATGGGATGCAGTGAAAGCAGTCCTTAGAGAGATGTTCATAGCCATAAATTCATATATTAAAAAAGAAGAAAGAGCTAAAATTGAAGACCTAACTGCAAGCTTGGAAGAATTGGAAAAACAACAAACTTAAACAAAACGAAGCAGAAAGAAGGAAATAACAAAGTATAGAACAGAACTAAATGAAATAGAGAATAAGAAAGCAATAGAAACAATAAACAAAACCAAAAGCTGGTTCTTCGAGAATATCAGTAAAATTGATAAACCCTTAAACAGACTAACAAAGAAAAAGAGAAAACAGATTCAAATACACAAAAAAAGGAATGAGCAAGGGGATATCACTACTAACCCCACAGAAATAAAGAGTATCATAACAGGATACTTTGAACAATTATATGCCACCAAGAATGATAATTTAGAGGAAATGGGCAAGTTTCTAGTAACTCACAAACAACCTACATTGACGAAAGAAGAAATTGAGGAACTCAACAGTCCAATTAAAAGTACAGAGATAGATTCATTCATCAAAAACCTTCCAACTAAAAAGAGCCCAGGACCAGATGACTTCACAGCTGAATTCTACCAAACAGTCCGGAAAGAGCTAACACCAATTCTGCTTAAGCTCTTCCAAAAAATAGAAGTAGAAGGAATATTGCCTAACTCATTCTATGATGCTAACATTACCCTAATACCAAACAAAGATGTCACAAGAAAGGAAATTTACAGACCAATTTCTCTAATGAACATAGATGCTAAAATCCTCAACAAAATACTTGCTAATCACATTCAACAACATATCAAAAGGATTATACACCATGACCAAGTGGGTTTCATCCCGGGTATGCAAGCATTGTTCAATAAAAGAAAATCAATCAATGTAATACATCACATAAACAGATTGAAAGAAAAAAATCACATGATCATCTCTATGGATGCAGAAAAATCATTTGACATAATACAGCATTCTTTCCTGATAAAAATACTACAAAAGATAGGAATAGAAGGAAACTTTCTGAATATGATAAAGGGTATATATGAAAAACCCAAAGTAAACATCATTTTCAAAGGTGAAATCCTGAAAGCCTTCAGTCTGAGATCAGGAACAAGACAAGGATGCCCTCTATCACCACTCCTACTTAACATTGACTTAGAAGTACTTGCCCGAGCACTGAGGCAAGAACAGGAAATAAAAGGCATCCAGATTGGAAAGGAAGAAGTGAAAATTTAATTATTTGCAGATGACATGATCCTATACATAGAAAGCCCTGAGAAATCTACAACAAAGCTTCTAGAACTTATTAATAACTTCAGTAATGTTGCAGGCTACAAGATCAGTGCACAAAGATCAGTAGCATTTCTGTACACCTATAACGAGCAATCTGAGGAGGAAATCAAGAAAAAAAATACCGTTTACAATAGTAACTAAAAAAATAAAATACCTAGGAATAAATTTAACTAAACATGTAAAGGACTTATATACAGAAAACTACACAACACTGTTACAGGAAATCAAAGAAGACTTAAACAAATGGAAAAATATTCCCTGTCCATGGATAGGAAGACTAAACATCATCAAGATGGTTACCCTACCCAAACTAATCTACAGATTTAATGCAATCCGAATAAAAATCAACACTGTATTTTTAAGGAACTGGAAAAACTAATCACAAAATATATTTGGAGACGTAAGAGGCCCCGATTTGCCAAATACATATTGAAAAAGAAAAATGATGTTGGAGGCATCACATAACCTGACTTTAAAACATACTACAAAGCTACAGTGATCAAAACTGCATGGCATTGGCACAAGGATATACCTAATGACCAAAGGAACCAAATTGAGAGTTCTGATATAGATCCTCGCATGTACTGTCATATGATATTCAACAAGGCATCCAAGCCCACTCAGTTGGGAGAGAATGGCCTCTTTAACAATTGTTGCTTGGAGAACTGGATATCCATATCCAAAAGAATGAGAGAAGAATACCATCTCACACCTTAAACAAAAATCAACTCCAGATGGATCAAAGATCTAAATATAAGAGCCAAAACCTTAAAACCTAGGAAGATAATGAAGGTAAGCATCTACAAGACCTTTTAATAGGACATGATTTAATTAACTTCATAGCCAAAGCATGAGCATCAAGAGAAAAAATAGATAAATGAGACTTCATTAAAATTAAAAACTTCTGCACCTCAAATGATGTTATTAAGAAAATAAAAAGGCAGCGTACCCAATGAGAGAAAATATTTGGCCATCATGTATGTGAGAGGAGCCTAATATCCTGCATATATAAAGAAATCCTACATATCGAAAATAAAAAGACAAACAACCCAATTAAAAAATGGGCAAGTGACCTGAAAAGACACTTCTCCAAGGAAGAAATACAAATGGCTAAAAAGCACATGAAAAAATGCTTGACATCGTTAGGTATCAGGGAAATGCAAATCAAAACCACAATGAGATACCATCTTACCCCCATCAGAATGGCAGCTATCAAAAAAACAGCCAAACATAAGTGTTGGAGAGGATATGGAGGAATAGGAACCCTCATCCACTGCTGGTGGGATTGTGGAATGTTCCAGCCACTGTGGAGAACAGTTTGACAATTCCTCAGAAAACTAACAATAGATCTTCCATATATCCAGCAATTCCACTACTGGATATATACCCTGAAGAATTGAAAGCAAACACACGAAAAGATATATGCACACCAATGTTCATAGCGGCATTGTTCACAATTGCCAAAAGTTGGAATCAGCGCCAGTACCCATCAACAGATGAATGGACAAGCAAAATGCGATACATACATACAATGGAATATTACTCAGCTGTTAGAAGGAATAAAGTGCTAACACATGGAATAACATGGATGAATCTGGAAGACCTTATGTTGAGTGAAGCAAGTCAGGCATTGAAGGATGAACAGTTTATGACCTCATTGATTTGAATTGAGGAAAGTTAACAGTTTCTGAGAACCACTGACCGAAAGATAGGTTAACAAGGGAGAGAGAGAGAAGGGTAGGTTGCCAGCCATCACCCATATGGACATTATCTATGGTAAATTGGAATTTTATAGTTACATATTGAAGGATAGGCAGGTGGATAGAGATTTTACTGGGTTCAGTGGTGCAGGATTAACAGGTGGGTAGATTAGGAAGGGCAGGTTAGAATACCCAGGGCATGTGACTATGAATCCTGTCATCCCATGACCCAAGACAGGGAAGAGTCATATGCCCAGGGGGTGGGGAGGAAGGAACAGAAATGATCAAATGGGGTATTTAGTGGTCATGGGAAATATTCTTCATTACCTTACAATAATGGACACAGGACATGGTAAATATCATCAAAAATTATTAAACTGTACAGTATAAATTGTAAACTATACTGTAAACCATTGACAATTTTTAGTTGCTATATTTTACTATTGGTATAACAGTTATAACAATGCTAACATCCATAAAAAAAATGTTTTAATATGGGGTGGGGAAGGAGGAGGTTAGTTGGGTATGTGGGAGTCTCTTGTATCCTGTGTGTGACTTTGCTGTGACCTAAACTTCTTTGAAAATTAAATCGGAATTCGGGAGACACTGGGGAATTAGAGGGCGAAGGTGTCACAGAACCCTGGACATCCGATAATATAGTAATAAAAGGAAAAAAGAATAATTTCTTTTAAAAAATGATTTTTTGTTGTTTTTTTCCATTTTTTCGAATGTCCCAATCTGCTAATTATATTTTATATTTAGTTTAGTTTCTTTTTTTTCTTCTGAGTTTCCTTGTACTTATCTCTTGCATTTAAACTTATCATTATTATATCTTTTTCCTATTAATTGTATTTTGTTATTATATGGGCTTCATGTTCAAGGAAGGTTTAGATCACAGAAGGCTTACAAGGGGGGCTACAGATGATCATTTTTGGGGGTTGTCTGGGATGGGGGATTCATGGGAGTAAGTCCATCTGAATCTACATGAAAGATATATAAAATTGTTCAAATGATCAAGGGATGGGGCTTGGGCATGGTGGGTAGACAATTACTCAATAAATGAGGGAATCTGAATTTCCAGCCTGGGGAGCTCTGCTACATTCCCCAAGGGAGCAGCAACAGTCACCTGAATGCAGAGACAGTGTCTGGAAAAAAGGATGGCCCCACTGATGGGTTCTTGTTATTGAGGACTAGCCTTATGAGTATTTGCTCTTCTAATTGAAACTTAGCCTACTGTTATGGGGAGCCTAAGGGTTATGACCTGAGAGCCTCCTTGTTGCTCAAATGTGCCCTCTCTCTAAGCCAAACTCAGCATTTGAATGCATTACCTTCTCCGCAACCTGGGACATGACTCCCGGGGATGAGCCTCCCCGGCAACGAGGGATTATTACCAAGAGCCAACTGGCAACACGACTGAAAAAAGACCTTGAATAAAAGGGGGAAAAGGTAAAGAGAAATGAGTTCATGTGGCTAAGAGACTTCAAAGAGAGTCGGGAGGTCATCCCAGAGGTAACACTTACGCACACCTCTGTAGGATCTCATAGAACACCAAAGTGGATATCACCGCACACAGAGGGACCCCTGAGAGCTCTGGAGATGCCCAGGTCCTAGATAAGTGAGGATAGCCCCAGATATTGATGCCTAATTAGTGGGCTCTTCATTGGAATCTGTGCTCATGAGAGTGACAGAGTTGGACTCAAATAAGTCCTCCCTGCACATGGTCCATCAGTCCCTTCTATTCAAACCTATATGTGATGCTGGAGTTGTTAGGTGTACTTCCAGAGGCTGAAGTCTCTGGCCTACCTATGTGCAAGCTGTGCCTGGAATCTCGGTGGAGCTGCAACTCCTACCCTACAGCTCAATGGACTCATCCAAGTAACCTGGCGAGGAGACGACGATGAGCAACGACCATCCCAGGGAATGGAGAGGGCCTGCAGCTGCAGGCAAGATAATCCCATCCACCGTATCCATGGGATATAAGCCGTCTGTCACTTGGAGGGGGAGTGGACATCACCATCCCAGTCTCCTCAGGATTGGGGGAGGAGCTGTGGACTAGAGTGAACTTGGTGGTGTTCTGTTGTAGACATATTGTGATTCAAGCAATGGAAGAAATTGTAACAGTGAGGTGGAGCCTGTGGTCACTGGACATTTTTGGCGCAGAGAGAGGTGGGGCAGTTGAAATACAGGGGCTTTTTTGGGACTTGGGGGTTGTCCTGAGTGGCGTGGCGGTGACGGATATAGGCCATTTTCCACCTGCATATACCATGCAGAAATGTGTGGGAGAGAGTGTGGTCTGTGATGTGAACAGTGGTCTTTGCTCGGTGGCAAGGCTCCAGGATGTGTATATCCATTACGGGTGTTGTGCCACACGGATGAGGGATGGTGGTGTGGGATGTTGTTGGAGGTATGGGAGGTGGGGAACATGGGAGTCCCTGTAATTTCTGAGTAATATTTAGGTAATCTAAGCACCTTTAAAAAATATATATATGTATAACAAATAACATTTATGTAAACAAATGCACATATATGCATATGTATTTATATATCATTTTACAAATATTGGCATGTATTGTGAAAAATT
>JAQZBX010002728.1:57378-69863 GCA_029593785.1 Cabassous unicinctus | reverse complement strand
TCTTTTTTTTTTTTTAGGAGGTACCGGGGATTGAACCCAGGACCTCGTACATGGGAAGCAGGTGCTCAACCACTGAGCTACATCTGCTCCCCAATGAGAGATGGTTTTTTCATTTGTTTGTTTGCTTTTGTTTTTAGGAGGTACCGGGACCGCATATATGGGAAGCAGGCACTCAACCACTTGAGCTACATCTATTCCCAGAGGCTATTTCATTTTGATGTAAAAAAGACACCTATTTTTACAAACAACTTGGACATGCAAGAAATGATTACAGAACACAGGATACTGTGAACTACATGAGTTGATAATCATAACACATGAGGGACTGTTTCACACAGGCCCAAAGGCAGGACCTAATAAATATTAATCATTTCATTCCTACTGTATTACTAAAGGAGTAGGTGAATATAAATAACCATATCAAGAAAATTGAATGCAGATACAAAACTTGTTTTCTGGAAAACGTGGTTTCTATTTGTTTATACTCTTCCTATTATCTTATGCTCTACTGAGTCCATTTGGTACAGAGATAAAATACTAGGTCCAGAGTCAAAGTTGTACATTTGATGACATGATGTCTGGGATCTGCTTTAAAATATTTCAGCAAAGAAAAATTAAAGAAAAACAAATGAACAAAAAAAGAAATAGATAAAGCAAATGCAATGAAATCTTGAAAATTAATCTGTGAGATAGGATCGTGATAGTTAACTTGTCCTATTCTCTCAACTTCTGTGTATATTTGAAATCTTTCATAGTAATTGTTTAACTGTTCTGTTTTGAATCCCGGCTTTACCACTTATTAGCTTAGTGATCACAGACAAATTATTTAACCTCTCCGATCCACAAACTACTCTTCAGTAGAATAGGTTTCTATATTAACCACCTCACAGGTTTACCACAGGGATTAAAGGCAACAGCACTTGTAAAAGTAACTGACAACAAGTGGGTCATATAAAAAAACAGATTTAATGTTAATCCAAATAGGTTCAGTTTTAGGAGAAGCAAAAAGAAGGGTAAAGTAGTTCGAATACAGAAACAGGTGTGTCTGTGGAGACGGAAGATGGCGTGCCATAATCCAGCCACAGCAGTCCTTTCTGTTCCATCTTTCTTGACATCCTAGACTAGGTTCCCTCAGAAATGGTAACAGGCAGCATACACTGTATTCTCCAGAATGCCATGTCCTGAAATAAATGCAATAAAAAGGTTCCTTTCATGGTAACACCAATCAACTAAGGGTGACCTGTTGACAAACATGACTTCTAGCTGCTATACTATTGCCCTGTCTATCAGTAATATTCCTTTATTCCCACTCATTCCCTTCATTCATGAAAAGCTGAACAGTAGTTGGCGATAGCAGTTCAGAAGAAAAGTAATTTCTTGAATACATGCCAAATGATCAAAAGCAAAATATCACTTCAGGTACTATCTCTTTATAGGACAAAATTTTAAATAAGAAAAGTTGTACTTTTAAAACCACATAATCACTTAAAATATACATTTACACATTACTGGAAACAATTCCATCATGGTGGAAGTAAATTAAATCATCCTCAAAACCTTACAGAGAGGAAATGTGCAAAGAAGGAAAGGGCACAACTTCACCTGTGTAGCCACAATACACAGCTTAGCGTAAGAGTGAAGAGAAAGCATTATTAAAAACAGTGACTGTACAGAAAACAATTTATGCACATTTCCATTTTTTTCAAAGAATATGGAGAAGCAATGGCATGCTGAGTCTAACTTAGGTCCATTCCAAATTCTAATTCTAATAAAAAAATTCTAATAAAAAACTGTGACTGAATGAGACCCCAAGGGGCATGCCTCTCTTCCACAAGAAAAAAAATCTAAAGCCTGGAATATACTACAAATAGACTCTCATTCCTCATTAGCTGGAGATTGAGTAAAAACAGTGATGTGAGTTCAAAAGTTGTATTTACAAGGGAAATTCCCAAAAGAAGCAAACTATGTGTTAATCTTCCACTTTACAATTTCACAAGTTAAGACACGAGTTAATTCCACATTTTTAAAAACATTATCCAAGCATGTCTTTTACACTGTTTCTTATTTTGGAATGCTTAGTCATTAGTTATTTTATTTAGATATTCCTATTTGAATACAGACTTACCTTGTATTTTTCCTTACGACATTCAAAATTACCTATGTTTGCAATAATAAACACTTGGCATAATCATATTTCAGTATCAACTTCCTAATAACGTGACGCTTATTTCAGGAAAGGCCTGGAAAGATGTAATGTATATTTTGTTTTTTCAGGCCATGAAATACCTTACTTTTCAGTATAAATAAAAATAACAAAATAAGAGCTGTCATTAAAATACACCCTGATAGTTGTACTAATGTTTAAGAAATAAAGTTATTCAAAATTTTATTCTATGAGTTAATGAACAACTTTACAAACAACAACAAAAAGTCATATCTGAAGTCCAAGTTTCACAAAAACGTCACGGGGTAACAAAAGGAAAGAAAACATGATTCCAGCAGGGAAGAAATTTTCCTGTATGTAGAAGTTTTCACCATGAAACCACAGGAAAGCAAGAAGTCCCAGTACGAAACTGGAGTTCAAAGAAGTTACAGACCAGGAAATCAAGACAGGGTGCTAAATCTTCAATTACACCTAAGCCTATGACTTACAACTACTTCAACCACAAGAATTTTCAAAGTAAGTCAAAGCAAATTAAGTTTGATCAGAAATATGTTTAGCAATCACATGACCATGAAAATAATTTTCTCCAATCATCTGCCTTTGAAGAGGCATTGAAATTCTTAATCTCTCTTTTTTAAAAAAAGATAACTATAATATCAGTTGAAAAGGGTAATTGGGCCAATCCCCAACATTCATCAAAGTATAGAATAGTTAAAAGTGGTAAAAGAAAAATTTTGCTCTCAAAACAATTCACATTTGCATCTAAAACGTTACGAAGAAACCACATAACTCCCTCCTCAAAATGTTTCATGTGACATCTCCTTGAAGTGGCTTTCACTTTGGCTATGTGTGGCTTCCTTCATTTGCTTCAGTGACAAAAATATGGAAATAAATATAAAAAAGCAATGCCTCTAATAAAACAAAGACGAACAGTGAACAAAATCTATAACTAGACTTTTTTTTCATATTTTTAACCTAGGAGTATATCTCAAGGTCCAATAAAAAAGACTGCTTTATTATGTAAGTCACAGTTTGCACTTATTTTTTTTAATGTTTTGGATTTGTCTGCACTGTAACACAATTATAAGGTCAGTAATGGCCCCATAAAGCCTAGCTGACAGATCAGTCTCATTGTGAGTCCCAGCTGTATGTTTCTAAAAAGAAAGCAGAAATATTTTCTCCCAAAAGTACTGGATTTTTCTCTCACATAAAGTGCCACAGATATTCCACTAAAATGATGCTCAGCAGAAACAGTATTTCATATAAAAATATATCCCAAATAAAGTCTTTTTGCTATCAAGTCATAGATACTGCCCAATTAATTTGGCTTGATATGCCCTTCAAAATAGTGCTACCGTGGTATAAGCCTAGGTTCTGGAGTTCAAACACCTGCCCCACCACTTGGCCTGTGACCTTGAGCAAAGGACTTAATCTCCCCTGGCCTGGCCTCAGTTTTTGGAAGGATATAATTAGGTAATTCATGTGTAAGACATATATATTAATGTTACTAATATTTTTAGAATAGCTCAAAACATATTCTTGTACTTATTTACTTATTTTGAGAAAAAGCTTATAGAGAAGCAAAGCATCCTACAAATTAACAGTGTTCCTTTCAAATATAATGGTGTGAAATAATATATTACAAAACATATGCCAGGAATAAGCACACGAACTCTCTAATGATTATCCCTGGAACATTCACTTCTGCCAGCCCTGAAATGACAAAGTATTAAAATAAATCTCAAGAAAGGCAAAGGCAATGGATATTGTTTTTTCAAAAATGTATTATTCTAACAAACAGCTATTGAACCATATACGATGTAGGTGAAGAAAGGCTCAAGGACAAAAATTATTCAAGCACCCCTCTCTTGTTTTCTACATAAGCCACAACTTTCTTATTAACACAAAGTAAGTGGAGAATTTTCCCATGTTACATATGCAGAACCTAAAACAAAGATGTGTGAACTCACTCATCCAAAGAGAATGGCTCCAAATATTAATTTGGTAGCCAGGTTTAGACAACAAACTAGGCAAATCTACTAATGACATAAATTGGGGCAAATAAAATAAAAAACAGGTAAAAGTATCAGGAGATTTTTAAAAAAATCTAAAAAGTCTAGAACCAGAGGACAAGGTAAGCAAGACAAAAATCAAAATGAAGAATTACTTTAAATTTTGGGCTTAGAATTGTATAATAACTGCAGAAATCAAGAGTAAGAAAGAGAAAAAAAAAAAAGAGTAAGGAAGATTGGCTTATAGGTTCATATGAAAACACCCTGGGGTCAAGTATTCCATAAGTTAAGGGTATTAGGAAAGGTAATTCAATTTGGATATTAATAAGAAGCATGATATTGGGGAAAAAGGAAGTACTAATATCATTACTGCTTTTGTGATAAACAAGAATATCTTCTCCAGTCAATTTGTTTGCCAGAAAAAAACAAATGATGAACTATGTGCTAGGCATCATGCTAAGCACTGAGGAGATCATATGTATATAACCCTACCATCAAAGATTTCACAATTAAGGAGAAAAATAAGGTACAAATGTTTGTAATATTTTACATGTACAAGGTAAACGGAGGAGCACACACAGCTGTGCTAAGGCGGATCAGGGAAACATTTACCAAGGAGAGTCACAAAACAATGAGCAAGAGCATGCCATGCAGAGGTAAGGTAAATGTAAAGGAATGGAAGATTTATCTGGGATTAAGTAGTTCATTCTAGTTCAATCAACTTTATACAGGCCAAACACATCTTAATATTGAGAATACACACATGAATTTAAAAAATTCTCCCTGCCCTCAAGGAATCTATATTAAAATAAATTAGAGAGGCTTAAAATATTGTCACACAACATGGCATATGCTATATTATAAAATATTTCAAAATTCATTCCGTAAGGATCAAATTCCATTATATATAAAGAGTCCTACAAACCAATAAGGAAAAGATCAGTAATCCAATAGGGGATAAGCATAATCAGATTTCCACTTTAGAATGATCACTAGTGATAATGTGAGAAAATTAATGTATAGGAAAAGAAAGACTGAAAGAAGAGATTGATGTTAGGTGGACCACTTGTGAAGTATTTAAAAGGTTTGAACTGAAATGCCCTTCATTATGTGAATGGTCAACAAACTGTGGTACATCCATATAATGGAATATTAATCAGCAATAAAAAGAAATGAGGCTCAAGTCTTGAAAAGACATGGGGGAAACTTGAAGGTATATTGCTTAGTGAAAGAAGCCAGTCTTAAAACGCTACATACTATAAAACATCATATTGGTGGATTTTTCTACTATTTCTTTTTTAAAGCATTATTTTCCCAACACAAAAGAGCTTTTTTTCTCAATATAACAAATTGACATCTTATGTGTATTGAATACTAAATAGACAAACTTTATTTTTTATTTCCACTTGAAGAGTTGCATTTCATATAAAAGTTTACAAATAGGGGGACAGATGTAGCTCAAACTGTTGGGCAACCGTCTCCCATATGGAGGGACCTGGGTTCGATCCCCGGGACCTCCCGGTAAAAAAAAAAAAAAAGTTTACAAATAACAGTTATTTTGATTTTTTTTCAGGATAAAAAAGTTGCCTGGATGGCATATTATGATATAATCCTAATTGCCTGTAGAATAGTTAAATGTCAGTACTGAAACAATCTTTAGCTGCTGTCTTACAGATATGAACAAATGTTCACCAAGCATGTATTTTGTGTTTTATTGCATCATATACTGCAATTAATAAGCCAAGGAATTGACATATATTAAGTACATGTAGTGTTTCCAAAAACCACAAACTAAGAATGATAAATTATCAATATAGTTTAGTATTTGCTAACTTTACTACAGTCTTTTGTTATGTATATGTAGGGAAGTCACAGGGATTATAAATTCAATTTGAATTTATGATAAAGGGCTGTTAACTTAAGATGGCCAAAGCACTGTTATTATACATTTTCTGTAAAGAAAATTTTTATTTCTTTGATGTTAAAAATTACTTAATAAAGACTTATTTCCATTTTTTTAAAAAAGGCAACATACTGTATGATTCCGACTTCATGATATTCTAGAATAGTTAACAGAACTACAGAGAAAGTAAAAAGATCAGTGGTTGCCATGGGTTCGGGGTGGGAGAGAGAGATGAACAGGTGGAGCACAGGGCATTTTTAGGGCATTGAAACTATTCCATCTGATAGTACTATGGCAGATACATGACATTACACATTTTCTAAAACCCGAAGAACTGTACAACACAGAGAAGGAACCCTAATGTAAACTATAGACTTTAGCTACTGATAATGTATCAATATTGGTTCATCAATTGTACAAATGGACCATATTAATGCGAGAAGTTAATAATAAGGGAAACTATATTGTTGGGGAAGGGGATAATATGGAAATGCTCTGTACTTCCTATATGATTTTTCTGTAAACCTAAAACTGCTCTAAAAATAATGCTTATTATTTTTAAAAAATGCCTGAACTAAGTGAATTAATTGGATGGACAGTGGTAACATCACCCAGGATAGGAAACACAGAAAAAACAAGTACCCTGCTTTATTTTCACCATAACCCACACACACAAGTGCTGTATAGAGGGTTTGAGAGTGAACTCCAGAGAAAAGACTAAGTTGCAAAAACATAAGTATTAGTCATAAGCCTACAAGTAGTAGCCAATCCAATGAGTGTAAGGAGATGAGATTGCTTAGAAACACTTGTAAAAAAAAATAAAAGAACATCAATATTTAGGATTCAATTAAGAAGAGCTGGCAAACAAGTGAAAGAGAAATCCATGAAAGCCAATGAAGAAACAGTTTTCAAAAAGAAGTGTTATTCTATAAAGACTTATTCTAGCAATGGAAGAACGTTTATCATTGAGTTGGAGGCAGTGACCACTGGAGGTTCTGAGGGGAGAGAGAGGGAAAAGTAGGTGTAATATGGGGACATTTTCAGGACTTAGGAATTGTCCTGAATGACATTGCAATGACAGATACAAACCACTGTATATCTTGTCATAACTTACAAAATTATGTGGGAGAGTGTCAACTACAATGTAAACTATAATCCACATTTAGTGGCAATGCTCCAAAATGTGTTCGTCAGTTGTAACAAATGTACCACACTAATGAAGGATGTTGTTAATTTGGGAGGGATAGGGAAGGGGGTATATGGGAATACCCTATATTTTTTATGTAACATTTACGTAATCTACATTTTTTTTAAAAATTTAAAAGTATATATATAAAAAAAGAAGGAGGTGGTCCACCATGTCAAATATCACAGAAACCAGCAACTGGGCAGTCAGTGGTGACTTTTGCCAAACAATCTCAGAGGAATAGTAAAAATCCCTAAACTATAATGGATTTGAGAGTGGGTAGGAGTTGAGAAAGTATATACTTTAATACAGGTTACTTCTAGAAGTAGAAAGCTTGACTGTCAAAGGAGCTGTCCAACAATGAAATAACAATACCTAATGTGTATGAGGGCTCTCTCTGAGCAGGCAATGAACTAGATGCTTTACAAACAATTCCTCTCATTGTTACAACTTTGCAAACTGAGTATTCTCAGTCACACTTTTCAGCAAGACAAATGGGTTAAGGGAGGTTAAATGGCTTGTCCATGGACAAACAGTTGGCATATGAAGAAAGCAGCTTTCAAACACAGGTACTGTCTAGCTCCAGTATTCTTCCCATACTCTAATGCTGCCTTCCCATAACTAAAAATGTATGAATGCTCATTGCTCCTTTTACACATCTTTTATTTTTTTTATTTTTTTTTAAGATTTATTTATTTTTATTTTTATTTATACCCCCCTTGCTGCTTGTGCTGCTGTGTCCATTCGCTGCGTGTCTTCTCTGTGTCTGCTTATCTCCCCGTTGCTGTGAGGTCTTGCCACATCAGCCCACGGCTCCGCGCAAGCCGGCTTGCCCTCACAAGGAGGCACTGGGAAGCGAACCCAGGGCCTCTCATATGGTAAACGGGTGCTCTATCCATTGAGCCACACCCGCTTCCTGCCGTGAGGTTGCTGCATCAGCCCACCGCACAGCTCAGGCCAGTGTGCCCTCACAAGGAGGCCTCGGGATGCGAACCCGGGCCTCCCATATGGTAAACGGGGGCTCTATCCGCTGAGCCACACCCACTTCCCTACACATCTTTTATGCTATCTTCATTTTAAAAGAAGTTCCACATCCTAGCAATATGCACATATATACTACGCACAAAGAAAATTAATATTGGCAACATTTACTTCTGCCAAAAATGAAAGTACAGTCAATAAAGACGGTTAATCACTCCCTCTTCTGTACTCCCACAGCATGTTGCACCTATTAGAGAAATTACAACTTATACTGTGATTTACAATTACCTCTCACACTGGACCTTCAGAAATTGCCTAGTCTACATAAAGCCCTACAAAGCATAATACCAGGCAAACAGTGGGCACTAAAACTCTGATTCATGCATGCATGGATAGGATGGAAGGTTGAATGGGTAGATGCATGAATTGTGAAAGAAATGATCATTTTCAACAGTCAGTTTGTATTCTTTAATGGATTATTTAATCTATTTACCAACTGGGATAATACAATTACATCATACTTGTGGGGACAGTATGGAAAATGGAGTCAAACCTAGAAAGGGGTTTGGGTTATGGACTTAAAAAGGGACATGAGAGTTTACTCTCAAAAAGGCTCCTAATAGAGGAATTTTCCTAGATTCAATATGACCCAAAGGAAGAAATTTTAAATTAGTCAATTCACTTCAGTACATTTTAAAGATCAGTTCCTTTAGAAATTTCTACCAAAGGCAGCCAATCTTATTCCAAATAAATAATTAATCATAGAATTTCAGGCATGGAAGCCCCTGGGAGATATTTGAGAACAGGAGGCTTCATAGAGTGCCCTGAAATCATGCCACAGAGGGGCCTATCTATATATTTCAAGACCTGGCTAGCAAAAGCATATTCTCCAATCTCAGGTCTCAGACTTTATTCCATTAAGATGCACATGACATGTCATTCACTTGTGCAAAACACTAGCATGAGTGAGTTGGATTCACATAAACTCCTCTCAAAAATGTTCAGGGAAGGGAAGCGGGTGTGGCTCAATCGATAGAACCCCCGTTTACCATATGGGAGGCCTCGGTTCGCTTCCCGGGGCCTCCTTGTGAGGGCAGGCCGGCCCGCGCGGTGCGGTGGGCTGATGCAGCAAGACCTCACAGCAAGGGGGAGATAAGCAGACACAGAAGAAACACACAGCAAATGGACACAGCAAACACAAGCAGCAAGGGGGGGGAATATATAAATAAATAAATATATCTTTAAAAAAAAAAATGTTCAGGGAAATAAAGCAAACACTGACACAGATTACAAGAATTTATAATTTCCACTGTGGTTAATGGTATGTCAGTCAGATGAAGCAGGCCGCAAGTTATGCAAAATTCCCACCATGTCATCCCTTCCTCTGTTGCACAAGAAAGCACATCAGAATGCAAGTGAAAATGACATTTTAGGCTTGTTCTAGAATTCATCTAGTTTTATAGAGGTATTTTAAAATAAATCATTGTAAACTTCTGTATTTGTTATCAGTAGCTGTTAATACTTCACAGCTGAGTGTAACACAGCAATGTGTTATAACACCATAGTTGGAAGCCACTGGCCTCCATCAGGTCTCAGTGAAACTTAAACTTATCAAATTACAATTGAAACTCATGGGGTTAGCCAAATTCAGGGTTGTTTATCACAATTTTCAAAAAATGATCACAAGTGCAAGCAAGCAAAACAGGCAGGTTTGGCTCCAGACAAATGGGGGTGCTGAGTTACCTTCGGGGTGTGATGTGAACATTAAATAAGGGACTTGGTGTGTCTCTCAATTGCCTCACCATCATCATCACTGAAAGGACTTGGTGCCATTCTGTCTTTATTACTCACCTGCATTAGAAATTAAAGGTGAAAGCAATGCCTCTAGAAAGTCACTCTTAAACTGCATCTGCTATCTAAGTTTCCTGGGAAGCTCCTACTTACAGAACAGATTAGGTATTTTTGATGCCTTGAAGCTAGCAGAGAGCTGGGGAGAAGATACCAGCAAAGGGAATTTCAATGGGAAGGGGATGAGGCATAAGACCATCAAGACAGTGGCAATCCCAATCCAGTCAAGGGACATCAAAGGAGGTTAATTGGGCCTACCTGTGAAGGACCTGAGTCCCAGGCAACTTAAGGGTCAGCATTAGGACAAAGAGGGGCAAGGCAAGAGTACAAGATTACTGAAGCAACCAACCAAGCCCAAGAAGCTGGAGGTTCCATGGAAGGACCCTGACAACCTGACTTGGATTTAAGGGAAAGCCTTAAATGAGGAATGAGGAATGAGGAAGAACCTAAAACCCATGCTGAACGGAGAACAGCCACAAGACTTATGAACATGAAAACTGTTTTTAATAGCAAATGGGCTGTCTTGTGGAAGACAATTAAGGACTTTTCATGGATCTCTATAGGACAATGCTGAAACAATGAATGAGTGTTTCAAAGCATCAGATTGAGGTCAAACTTAAGGAAGCATTTCAGGTAAGCAGAGATGTCCAGGATGAAATGGGAGGTCTTATGAAGGAGGGAGGTCCCTCTCACTACAGGTGTTCACAATACGGTGGGCTAATCACTCATCAGGGAGGCTGGAGTGGAGAAGGGAAGGGGCTCTAAAGATTTCCCCTGTACTTTCCATTTCTAAGAGTCTATTCCTGTGTTATGCCCAGATTTAGACATGACTAATACTAAGAGATAAAAGGTTTCCCATATATCCAGTAATTCCTCTCCCAAGCACAGAATCAAAGGACTGGATCCAGGCCAAAGGGGGAATTCAATTTCCAAGGCTCCTTCCAAACTCAAAACTTCATAATTTTAGGTTTAGACTTCTTTGGCATACATACAGGGTCATATTTACAACCCAAATAAGTAAGAATCCTTTTATGCCTTGCAGTCAGATGAGTCCCATAATCCATTCTCATGTTAACAATCACCTAAATCACTGATGCTTCCAATTACTGTTTTATTTCAGTTGATAGTGATGATGGACAACATCTGCAAAAAAGACTTTCTAACACTTGAAATCGGCAGTTAAATCATCACTTAGCCTTTTGTTTTTAAACTGAATAATCTCTTAGTTCCTGTGCAATTAAATCCTTTAATCATCTTGGGGACTCTTTTTCTAACATACTTCCAAGTTTCCACATCTGTTTCTGGAAGTGAAATTCGAATGAGACAGAGTACTCAGGTAGAATTCTGACCAAAGCTGAAGGAAACAGAGAGATTCCCTCCCAGGTGCTAAATGCAAATTGGCAGAAGGTGACAATGATGAGATTGCACTGTGGGAAACTATAGCTTCCCTAGCCTGCAACAACTTGAAGCAAGAATATTTCTATACTAGGGAGACAGATTCAATCCTGGTCCATCTGAGAAACTAGAAATACTGCTTCAGTACTAAAATAAACTGGAGTTTGGAAAGCCCAGTCTGCCGTGCTTTATTTGGGAGCTACACAACCAAGTCTGGGCTAGTGCAGATTCAGCGGTCATCTGTAAGAACTGAGTTGAGAGTCGACTCACCACACTGCCTCCCTGTTGGTGTGGATCCCAGGGCTGAGCTTTTCTAAAAACACTCACCACGTAAACGTGCTGTCAGGAAAGCTGATTCATGAGCAGCTTGCACTCATGCTCTGGGCCTGAAGATTTTTTTTATTGGTATGTACACAGTCAGTCATCTCCTATCTCGGTATGCAGTGTTTTACATCTCTGCTCTGATTCCTAACCTTCTTAGCTTTTATTTATCTGTGCCTGAGCATCTCTCTATGTAAGCAATATGAGTGCATATCCTAATCTGGACCTCCCAGATGCCTGTCACAACAGCTCTCCCCTAATTTAGTATCATTACCAATCTTCCTGAGAAAGAAACCATCACCTACCTTTGAGAAAATCAATCTATACACTTTTCAACTGACACTGATCCACTGTAACCAAGAACTCCCTAGATAAGCCACTCCTGCTAGTTAAGCATGCTGGCTATGGGGCAAAAAAAACAAACATATAATCCCAGTTCATGAAATAGAGTATTTCAAGAAATCACATGAACACACTCTTCACCAGGGCTGGCACTTAAGAATCAAGAAACTCATTAGATGTTTGTGAGCCACCCATGATTTGAGATCTCCAAAATTTCAAAAAAGAAAAGAAACTATAATTTAGATATTTAAATTCATCTTGGACAAAGATAAATGGAACTAGGGCCCTCCTCTTCATGGGGAGGAGTGGCATACAAGTAAATAAAGGATGACA